>CACRXP010000238.1:726464-755590 GCA_902702965.1 Spirometra erinaceieuropaei | reverse complement strand
ACGGTCGCAGCATCATTTTCTGTGATCCTCCTTTCTCTGTTATGCTGCAACCCTTGATGGTGACACTTACCAGCCTTAAGGAGAGCATGCAGAAGAGCAAAACAGGTGGGATTTTCTGCGAGTGGATATATCATCTCTCTTGGTAGGGGACAGTAATAAGGACTTGACGTCAAGGGATGTGAAAATGATGTTGGTACTGCCATACTTCCTCGGACCTAAGCTATTTGATGCTGCCCCGACCATGAAGATGCTGGACTACAAGGTACTTATTGGAACTTTAGCTTGCTTAAATGTCGCCGCAGCAACGGAATCACATACGGGAGTCGCAACGTTTTTTACCATTCTCCACATTTTCTAATGAAAAGAAAGCGAGTGCGTTAGTACAAGTAAGAGGGAATTGATTTTCTTAAGGGGATTGCCTTATGATTTAACGGGCACGAGTGCAGTATTTTATAACATGTGACTTTCCTGGCTAATGGTCGCATACCGAACCTTTTTCACGCCCAGTTTGCTATCATTACGGCCAACTAACAGTTATCCTTTTATGTTTGAAAAACTCTGCGTTTGTTTAAGGGGTTGTCGCTTATGTTATATAGACAGCCGTTGGCAGCTGTGTGCCGTTGTTCATGCTCTGGGAAAACAGATGGCCCAAGAAGACAGAATTTGTCTGCCACTCTATCTGCAGACTACCGTCACAAACATCGGTGGCGGATTCTGGGACTATTTTTATTGAAAGCTTACTGCGGAATAAGCGGGTGCCTGAGTCTGACGATTATGCACTGACTATAATGCCATATGTGACTGGAACCGATGTGGTAAAGTGGTTGCGTCCAGAAAGGTCATAAGCCAGAGATATTTAGACATGCCGAATGTTATGTGCCATTCAGTAGGGCTTTTCTCGCCGTCGCCTTACGTAATAAAACTTCATTAGTTGGCCGGACCTAACCGAAGATCTGATTTGACCCACTTCTCCTCGATTCTATGGGTTTTCACGATTTAAGGAAATGTTTTCGGACTTTACAGAATGACCCAGACCCTCCTTGCGAACATTGAACGAACAGCTCTCGTGGAGGGTGCCGCCATCTTTTAACAGAATTACATAGCTCCCAAATTTAAGAAATCTTCGGCAGTGTAGTAAGACACTGCTGAGATGCTTACAACCTGTCGTATGTTATCTGGCAATGCTCCAATTGATATTGACCTTGAACAGTGGTGCTCACTCGGCATCGAAGGTGCCAACTCAAAACCTGGCTCAGCACTGTCTATCGAGACGCGGAAGTAGAGAATGGGTCGAGTTCTTAAAATCTGCCGCCGCACATCGTCAGGTGTGGAAAGGCGAAATTCGCAACATCGTCGGGGCCGTCCAGACCAGACATGCTCACAACCGTATTAAGTACAAGTTGCCCTGATTCGCAGCATATTCGGATAATCACAAACCGTACTGAACCTAGTAATCGTAGGCTCTTAAAATCAGGATGGGTCGGCCTATTGTCCGGCCATAGTTTGGAAACAAACCCGTATTCCTACACAAAAAGAACTGGAGTAGATGATTATAGAGTAGATCTTACGAGAATCGGGTCATTTCAGTATAGCGGTACTGATCTGACTGGTATTCTCAACTCCTTCCCGGTACTCGCGTTTCCCTTGTATCGGCTGATCTAATTGAAAGTTAGACTGAATTTGCCGTCGTCTGTAAGTGTTTGCGAATCATCACTCGATCGTTATACTTTTCTACAAGACGCGCTGTCCACCAGTAAACTCATTCCCTAAGAAATGCCTTTTTACCGCCCTTTGACCATGCCCAGGTTATGCCAGTTTGTCCTTCTTGGAAGCCGGGTGGCCGGTCGGGTAAGTCAATGAGGCTTTTTAGGATACATTTCGTTTCTTAGCGAGCTTCGAGTGGGTAAACTAGCTGGTATAGTCAATGTGTTCTGCATCGTTAGTCTCTTAGCTCGTCAGGCTTTTTGTGCTGGATTCGGTAACCAATTTACCCAACTTTACTGCCTTAGTTTTGCATGTGCCCGAAATTCCGGAGCACGCCGACATACAGTTTGGGTAGTTGACAGCCTGCTCCTCGCTGCCTCTGTGTCGACCGCTGGCCAGTTATAAAGACAATTCCTCGTCGATATCGTCATGCTCACTCTCATTCGTCCTTTGGGCTTTATTTACCCGTTATCGCTACGAGATTTAAAACACAATATCACGCGCCTAAGAGGTAAGTCAACTCTCTAGTGCCCGTTCTTCACCTGTCAGAAGGAGCGTTTTATCTGAAATCTCCTCGACCTCAAAAGGCCGACAAACACTCGCTACCTTTCAGCTGAGGATGAAGTCTTCATGACTTGGATATATTTTTGGTACTCTAAGTTCCCACGGTTATACGAATGAAGTTCAAATCCACGAACTTTCTATTGCCTCCCGATTATGCTTTTTGCCAAGGGCTAGGATTCTTGCTAAATTGATGTGTAGAATTAAAAAAAGGCTCTCTGTGTTGCCACTCAAAAACAGGTTAGCTTGTAGAATGTAGTTGAGAGTAGTTTCTCGGTTTCCAAAACGGAGCCTTATGTTGACCATTGTGAGAATAACGAGGGCTACCGTGGTTCCTTCCACTGGGAGCTCTCCGCACTTTCCATTACAGTTAACTAGCTTAAAGTTGTCCTCGTAAAGCGTTTATTATAGCCCCCCCCCCCATTTCGTCGTGTTTTACCATTTCAGGTAACTTACGAAAGCCATCGTCGCTTAACCTCTGCCGGCACAAGCGACAACTCAGGCAGCAATCGCCGGGTGTCCATTGTCCGCCTATTCACTGACCTGCCACCCAGAGACATCAGACCACCATCTGATTTGGAGTCACAGTTCAGGCCAGTAAAATAAGTGGTTAATTATCTGCGGCTGGCTTTAGTTGTTTTGGCCCGTGTTCAGCAAAGTTAACTTATTTTGAATTGATTTCCACCCCAATTGTGACCATTAGCGGCTGACACTACGCTCAATCTGTAGGCATTTTAATTTTATTGCCACCGGAGCATCGGCACGAGTGAGACCGGTCGTACCAAACTGTTATGGAGCTCACGGGACTTTCGAAGTTGTAGTTTGAAATTACTGGACTACGTGTCTGTTCGCAAGAGAGTCAAGTAACATTCGTTTCTTGCATTTGGAATGGACTTTTGAGACCCTAACTAGAGGGAGTGGTGAGAGCCCTATATCTACACGAGACAACTGGCTGCAGTTAACAAGTACGGGGGCAAGAGGGGTACGGAAACAAGTTTTGGCAGGAGCCAGGCCCTCGGGACCCATCCAAACCGCTAGTCATAGGCCAGCTGAAACTGTCGAAATCGCCACATAAGAAGGTTTTTCACGTGACAAAACTACAAATTTTTCGAACGTTTCTTCCCAGCGGTGTTTTTTTTTAAGAATTGCAAGACTAGAACCTTCAGACTTGCAGTAAAAATTCGTCCCTGCACTGAGGTCTTTTTGGCGTCTACAAAACGTGAACTCTGGCACGCATTCGGGGATGTTTTTTGTAATTTGCTTTGTTACTGAAGGAGTGCCAGTAGACAGTTGGTATTGTGCTTACTGCCTCCGACTGATTTCTTACTTTTCCAAGACAGCTACCATAGAGAGATAGCTTCCTAACCCTCTTGCTTTCTTCATCCGTATAACTTGTAGATTCTGTGAGGACTGCCAGCGATATTCCAGTGTTGAAAATCCCCACTGCGATCTTTGCAAGGCTTGCACAACTTTGGTAGTTATTTCATTTCCCACTAATCAGCACAGCGCGTTATTACTTTTATTCGTGCCAACCTTTTCGACGATGGAAAATATAAAATAAGTAGCCACTTCTCCATTTTAGCACGGCCGTCCGTACGTTCATTGCAACGCTTGTTCAAGATGCCGACCACCGGACCGTGTCCACTGCTACACGTGTGGATGGTGCGTCCAAAATTCTGCGGAGCATAACCACCGCAGCGAACCCTCGCGTGAGTCCAGGAAGAGAAAAATATTTCAATAAACTACACTGCGAGCTCCAGTTTATACTAAATTGCTCAGAGTTTGTAAATACATCCCTACCTGCTAATTTGCTCGGCCTTGTTTTGGAATCGGGAAGTGTACCTATTTCTTTCTTGTTATGTAATCAGGCATTTCGTACATTTTATGGTGGTGGCTATGGTTATGAGACGGATGGTAAACATCCTACCGTTGCCACTTATGCAGATCACACGCATAAAGGGATCGTCCGGTTCAAGATTTGAGGTGGGCATTCTATCCTGACAACCTGTGTAGGCTTTTACTGATTGCACACAATTTATAGGAAGACGATAATTTTGGCGCAAGGCGGATTAGGTGCTACAGCCGTCTGGTTTGTCGAGGGAGTGATCTAAGGTTTGAGTACTCTTACATGCCTCCGAATATTGACATCTTACACACGCTGTCTATTATAAAACTAAGTAGCCTTCAGCACTGAAGGGCCTGCTTTGATGTGGGTGGGCTGTGATAACGTGCCTTCACAAAGGTTCTTTTCCCTCCTGCGAAGGAGAATATCCAAAAATTTAGTTTAAGCACGCTCTCTTGCAGCAACAGTCTTCTCTTTCAGGATAATTGTGTCGTAGCTTCGACCCTCCACCTTTCCCTCTCCCCACTAAATAATAATTGTAATCTAACTATCATCGTTAGGGAGGTGTTGAGGTTTGCAGCACCTTGGAAAAGATGACACACTGGTCGGAGGGCGTCGTTCGTGAGTGTAGGTTGTGGGCTAGTAGGTTGCCGTAGTGCATGTGCCACGTCTGTGCTGGTGAGTTACGGTTCCACAGACCTTTTGCTGACACTCAACCGAGGCTTGTGCCAATCCGCCCAGTCGTAAGTCGTCCATTTGCTGGTTCTCTAGGCTTATGCGACGGCGTGAATGCTGCCCACCTAAATGCTGACTGGTTCACTGTGAATAAGTGCAGGTTTACTAAGTATTCTAGTGACAAGTGAGACTATGGAATTCAGTATTTTCTGGAGTTTGAATAGAGAATAATCGATATTCGGATATGATAGGGGTGTTGAGAGTTGAGCGAATGCTTGTAGGCCTTTACTCTCCGAGAACGGTTGAACTGTGCCACCCTGGGGACGCTTTTTAAAATGCATAAAATTTTCAAACACAATCCCCATGAGCCGCTAGTTGGTGGCCCGATATCAATCATCAACCATTGGCAAGGGAGAAGTCAGCATTATACATGGGTTGGACGTTAATAGAGCTCTTTTGACGTCATTGTCCTTAGCTTTCGGATTCTCAGTACCTGCCCTAAGTTTCTATGCCACTAAAAGATTGAGTAAATTCCCTGCTTAGTCTTCAGTAATGGAAAGTACAGAAAAATGGTGGTTCGTGCGAGCTGTGCGTGTACGAAAGCATGGACTCTACGGCATCTTCCGAAAATACTCGCACCTCACCAGTAATTTCTTTGAACTGGTTTACTCCAAGGTCTAACGCTGTAAGAACAGTCATACAGGGGATCCATCTAAAATTTGGATACGTATCAGCAGTATCGTGCCTCCGGCCGTGTGAGTACTTGTCCTACTTCGCCCCCGCAATGTCATAGGCCTGCACCTCACTGAAGGACATAGGTTTCTGACATAACTCGACATCGGTGATAGGCCTCTGTACTAAAGAGGTGAAGCCCGATTACCCCTTCGAACGTTACCGCGCCTTGTCCTTGATGCGGCACAACTCATATTGATCGAAGATTGTTGGATTCTCCGGGCCCAAACGACTGAGTACGCTTATTCACAGAGCCATTCAAATAATAATTGACCTCGATCCCAACGTCCTCAACTACCTCTTGGATACAGATTGCATGGTTTAGCTGCTACTGATGCTCAGCTTTTATTTATTCACTAATTTTATCCTGTATGGGTACATGCTAGTGCGCTTACATACGCTGCAACGTAGCAAGATTAGAAACTCACGATGACTTATTTCAGTGGACGTTCCGGGGTCTCTCCGAATGGCCTGGTACAAGTTCACTTTTCTCATGCTTACGTACTCAACAAGATCCCTCCGTTCGTGGCAAACTACAGGCGGGTCCCCGTTGTTGGGAACATGGACTGGAGTGATGTGTTGCTGATTTTGTGTAAGGACTCCAGACGCGGAAATAGCATACATACCCCTCCATGTTGTAACAAAGGAAGCCTGAATTTCGAAATAACATTCCAAGATTTGCAGACACTGCTTCCTCATGAACTTTTCATAATGAGTTTTCGGGAACTTTTTTAGGATACAAACAACTCTAGAAGATTTAATGACACCAAATTTGTCGCGTCATGACTTATAGAGAAGGCGAATTGTGCTCAGGCGTCGCTTAACTTTTCCATTCGTCCGACACTAACCCTCAACACAACGACTCATATTAACCAATAGAGGGAGCAGCGTTCAGTCTTAACCAAAGGCGATGCAAAAGTAGGGCGTTCCACTGTTGACAGCTTAAGTATGCGTACTTGAAGACATGTACAGATGAAAAAAACATACTAAGGTACGAAAAAGGATGTGTACAAAACGAAACTGAACTAGAATCAGGGTAAGGTAACAGGAGAAAAAGTAGACGAATAAGCTTCGGGACATAGTCATAACGAAGGGGAATGCCCATCAACTGTTGCTTTAGCGAGCCTGGGAGTGCGCGCTTATCCACTGTGGTTTTGTTGGAAGTTGATGTACGCAGGTTAGTGGTTCTAGCCAACTTTTCGTTTTAGTTGTACCTTCCCCACGGAGTTTACTTGCAGAACACAGCCAGACTGTAGCAGTCATCTCTATCTTCTTTTCTGTCGTGAGGTATTGCAAGAGGCCTAAACGGAAGCCCCAAAGTAAGAAAAAATGCATCCCGTTCTGCACTGAAGATGAACTCACAAATACTGATTTAACACGAGTTTACATTAGTTAAAATCCAGTGTAAACGGTCATGGGATGCAGTTTGGTCCTGGTCAAGGAACTGGAGCCATCCCGTGAATTTTGTTCATTAACGGCATTCATGTCTCACCATTGCCTTGGCAGGAGATTTATTTATCGTCGCAAGACTTACCGCCTGTCCTGCCGTTATAATACTACCTACCTTATTGGCAAAAAGTCGAAGGTTTTGCGTTGATCGATTCGTTGTTCCCGCGTGAAATTAAGTAGCGGAAGGTTCTACCACAAAATGATCCCATTGCACAAGAAGCAGGAAGAATGTCATAGGATGGTTGCTCCAAAATTACAAGGTCACCTAATAAACTAGCGCTTCTTCGCGTCCGGACTGGGGAGATGTCACTGTATGGTCTGATATTACTGAGCGTGAAATAATTGCAAAAACCGAACGACTGAATGACGCCAACCCGGTGGGTTGCATTCAATAATCAGTAAGTACTCCCAGACTTTTTTGCCTTTTACGAACGTCAAAACGAGTGCAACTGATATGCTAAGTAAGGCTGGATTTTGATGGAAGGGCTTTAAAAAAAGTCTAATTGTAGGATTTTTTCAAGACCGTGAAATTCCTGTTCATAAAACATCGTGTCTCCGCATCTACAAGTGTTGCTTTAAAAGCCTGCAATGTGGCACCAATCCGCCGCTAAATTCTATGGATCAAAGTATGGTCTCCTCTTCATAGCGTATAGAAATTCATGATTTTCCGCGCACGGAAAATATACAGCTTGTAGTTTGGAAACCCTGAATGAACGTGTAGCGGCAGGTCGGGCTCAAAATCAATCGCGAATGGGAAACGTTTTTAAAACCGAATTATATCCTTCCGTCAAGTACAAAATTCCAAAAGAGCTAATTTCCTAACAAATGAGCAAAGGAATGAGTATGCTTAAGCATGTTTTCCAGGAAACAAATTTATGAGGTCATTGGGAGTCGATGAGAAAGAGTCCTTCTACTTAAGTGGCACTTTTTAACCAGATGTGATTTTTGCAAGAGGCCGGAATGAAGTTCGTTCAAAAGCCGGCATCCTGAAGTAACTAAATTATCATGGGATCATGCTGCAAGCTGATTAATATTACAACCTTAAGTAATTTTTTTCGAGTCCAAAACGCACTTCAAAATTTCGGTTAACATTTCATGGGTTAGCACGTCTACCGTATGTTCTAGGTGTCCACAAGAAGCAGTAACAGGTAAACCATAAGCAACTGAAGCTTTTAAAGACTACCATTAAGTTCATCAAAGATTTCGTTGTCATTCACCCATCAGAACAACGAATAAGTTGTACTGTACTGAACCAGACAGCCAAGTAGCAGTAGCTGGCCTTCTCCGATGCAAGGAATTTTAAATTGGTTTGTCTTGAGTGTTGGAAGTAATACTGTAATGAGTTGCGCAAAGAGACCGAAACCCCCAGTAGGCGACTGTGGTGAGTTGGCATTGCAGTAGTTCGGAGAACTTTTTTGCATGGAAGAACCTGAAATTGGTAGTTCTAGGGGGGACGCAGAATGGTTAATCACACATCCAGACCACTTCTGTTTGAATGCTGTCCTCTGTGACACAGTAAAACGTTGGGCGTTTGCTGTTTCAACAAAAAGAAGGAAACACTAGGAGAGGTAACGATTGCTAAATAGCAACCAAGTTGAAGCCATAAACTAGATATCTCGGAGTCCCGATCTTACCTAAATCGACAGTGCATCGGAGGCATTACTGAAGTTTGCATATTGTAACAATTGAACCTAGCGGTCGAATAACCAGCTGAATGCCTAGAGTGCTTTGAGTAGGACAGACTTTGAGAAGTTGATAACCACCAGGAGTAAACGATGTGTTGAAGGTCTGAGGTGAAGTGGATGTCGTACACATTTTTGAATTTAGGGCATGACAGTAAAATTTAAGCTGCATTTTCATTATTAAACATGCATCTTCCAACAAATTTCTTTACACGATTTTGTAGCAAACCACTCTGAGATAACACTCTGACTTTACTAAATGTTTTCGTCTCTTACTCTTCTGCAAATAATGAATCGGCGTATGGAGAAGTATCGGAATTGTAGTCAAAAAAGGATGACATTATAATCATGGGACAGACAGTATGCTGTAGAATATGAGCTAATGAGCACTAGAAGAAAAGTTTCGATGTTTCAGTAGATTCCTTGCATTTAATCTGAAAACTACCTAAGGCAGCCCGATCAGTGAACTACGCTAAAGAATGTTTGCTTAACTTCTTTTACAAACAACATGTGGGAGGTCTCCTGGTTTGGGCTACACAACCCGCCTTCCTCCTCTTACCGATTCTCATTACAGATCATCTATTTATTTTTAGAGTGATGGTGTTTTTATTGCATGTATTCGAATTATTTCTGAAGCGCGATCCGGGTGTACTATAGAACTAACTGAAATTGCCCAAATTTTTTTTACAATTTACGCTGCATTTCCTTCTAACTAAAGTCGAATGCGCAGCGCTTTGGTGAGTCGACAAAACACACTGAACTAGTTTAACTATGTGCATATGCCTTAGTAGGAAAGCCGCTGATCTCGATGTTCACACCGTTGTTGCGTCCCGAGACAGAAGTTCTAATGCCTGAGAAAGCTGACCGCCTAACAGTGGTTTGAATTAACCAGCAATATCCAGACAGTTGGAGGGTATCTTTTTGGACAGTAACAGAGATGGATATCAAGGTTGGCAAACTTTAGATGAACGGATATCGAAATCATACGGAATGATATACGGTTTTTTGGGGAACGCGGAGCGGGTGTACTTTGGATCGCAGTAGTGGTACAGTTCGTACGAACTTCGTCTGCATGCAGTTGACATGGTTCTCGACTCCTGTGACTGTTTTTTCTGGTGCGGGGGACGTGCCCTCGTGATGCATTGCACACTCAGATTACCTACTTGTAAACTAAAATGTGGACATCACCCTATTTGATTTCCACACCATCGTAGGATTGTGGCAGCTCTAGACTTTCGATGGTAATACTACTTCTGCTACTATCGCTTGAATTTTTGGCGGTATTTTCGTTACCAAATCACAGCCGTCCATTTTGAGCTGATTGTAAGGCCTAGTTTCTTATCTACCTTTTTGAAATCCGTTTGGCTTCGGGCTCATCTAAAATGTCAGAGGAAGCTCTAAAATTCGCACTTAAGAAACTTCCTAATTCGGGTTACCTGGTCGAATGCAGAATTCCACATTACAAAGAGGCCTTAGCTCACCTTCGGATTTGCCTGGTAGCTGTTCCAATGCTATGCTCCAAAATGAATGATACTCTCAACATTTTAATAATCTGGAAAGAGAGATTGAGAGAGCGTGCGGGTGATTTGGCGAAATTAAATTAGGCAAGATCTCGTTTCGTAGCCGTACTCGTTAGGGATTAGGGTTTTTGGGTTGGGGTTAGGAGTTAGGGGTCAGGGTTAGAGGTTAAGGGTTAGATGTTAAGGTTGGGGATGGAGGTTAGGGGTTGGGGTTAGGAGTTAGGGGTCAGGGTAAGATGGTAAGGTTGGGGTTTAGGGTCAGGGGTTAGACTAGGTTTGTCTACTGCAGGTACGACTACGAAATACGATCCGACTTTAAATTCTTTTCGAACTTACACATATGATTTTGAATGTGATAAGTGTACGATTCGAATTGCGGTGAGCACGAGTCCCACGGCGTCATTTGGCATTCTATTATTAGTAATTGTCCTCGTAGAGTTTAATGGCAATATCTGTGGTTAAAACACTGAAGACAATCATTCGACTTGGTCATTGGCCGGGACACGTTCCAGATTGTTGGCTGGTATGCATAACGTGACTTTGCGGAGCGAGGGACGGAAACAACTTCATTCTTCGCAGGCAAACGTGGAAGTCACTGCCCAAACCTTTAGGTGATCTCATACCCTCTCGATAGGCTACAGTCCCTAAAGTCACATAATATGATAGCTCGTCTGTCGAACCTGACGAGAGTCACCACTACCTGGGCAGAAAGCGGTGACAGCGGGTAGTTTGCGTTTTACTGAAAACATCTGGCACAAAGTCAATTCCACTTGTTCTCCCAAACGCTTAGTTTTTCACTGGTGAGAATAAGTCAGGACGACAAGGTGACTAACAAGCTACTAACCCTCCTTTCATAGCACATATACACAGGTGTTGGGCTCTCAGCCTGCACGTGCCAGAATCCCCTGCTCTGCTATAGGGCCACATGGAGGAGCAGCCATTGAGGTTTTAATATCATTATTGAAGATTTACATATAATGACAGCGGACAGAGCACTGGTCTAATAATAACGATGAAAGGCTGCTTAGGTTCACTAATGACTGACCAGGTATTTCGCCTGTTCTTTCGCGTATCATACGTATTTGCACCCCGATGGGGTCTACTAGAACAGCTCCACTCATTTTTGCGGTTCCAAAAAGACATGCACAAACGCTACAATCATGTCAGTTTTCGCTGCTTCCTCTTCTGGAACCGGTTGGACCACCTAATCGTCAAATGGGCCTTGGTCTCGATGTAGTCATTACCTTCCAGGCTGTTTGTCCGTCTATATACACAGGTGTGTTGGGTTCTCTCGTCAGGGTCTATTAGCATATTCAGCCGCAAATAATTTGCATCTAATTAGTCGGAAAATCGACAGCTGTGAGGCTAGGCCAAAATCGTTCCCTGCAGACACGCGGATGTGCGTGTGCGCGGTTGTGCCTCAGCGTAATTTATGCAACATGCCCTGATTTCTGCACACACGCGCGATTGCAAACACGAAAACGCAATCCTGTCAGCTGGTTACTCTTACCCCATCGCGTACGGGGCGTTCGGTCGATTGTGGAGACCCTGTGACCCACTGCGCGACACGCAGGGTTTGCTAGTTTAATTTTGACCTTGAACGCCCGGTTGGTTGTAACCGTTACTGTTGCTCCTAGCCCCATATACGGCATACACACGCACGACTAACAAACAGGACTGCTAAGTGTTGACTTTTTCTTGTAAGCATGTACGTGCTGTATTTGTCTGTCGGTGAGTATGAGAATTTTCATCTTTGTTAGATGAGAACCATCGATCCGTGCATTGGCTGAAATGAAATCCTGTGGCCAAACCGACCCGACCAGCGCCTTCATGTGTGCTGATGTTTTTTAGCCGATGTAATGAGCGCTTTTTGCAGAGAGCAAACAAATACTGCCTCAAGTCGTACTGTAAACAGCCCAAAGGTCAACTAATTTTTCATAGGTGATGTTGACTGTACTCGGCACAAAAAATATACCTTGGTGCGAGCGCTTAGTGACACCTACGCGTGAGAAGCTCAGACCACTTATGTGACCCTCCAGTACGGGTGATACATTGGCATACCTTTTTTTGAATTACCTTTGCCCGCATCCAAGGCCCATATGAGGACGAATTTCAGCCAAAAATTAGTGTTGATTTCTAGATCCAGTTGGGTGAGATGAGATGACAGTGGAAAGTTTGAGTTTTCACCACAATTTCCAGTTACTTCGACCGAAGATCGAAAAGACTTCGAAGCATCTGATGACCAAAGTAATTTATTCCAGTAAGCTGTATCAGTCAGAAAGTGCAACTGTTGACAACTGGCTAGGGGAAGCTGAGCATATACCTCTCCTCGACGAGGACATGCTTGAAGTGCTTGATATCGGCGTTGAAAAGACATGAAGACCCAGAGAATATATTCAATGAAGCAGGAATCAAGCAGACCGGCATAGTTATCAAAACTGGGCGAATACGAATAATTATGAAAGTGATGAACTAGGTCTATTAGAGAGGCAGCGTTTAGTAGGAAAAAGACGTGGAAAAAGCATTAATAAATGCAAAGATAGGGCTTTAAGACACTAACTGAACGCGCGCAGATGATTCCTGTTTCCGCTCGGCACACCGGCAGACACCACATTAATGTGGTTATATGCGGGCTGGACGTGAGACCCTCATACGCTCAGTGAATGCTTACGGGTACCAAGCAATGGTTACGTTAGAACGGCCTACTAAGGATCATGGTTAAAAAATGGCAAACAGGTTATGAACCGTGGATCAAAACATAGAGTTAGAAACAAACCCTGACGAGAGGGAGTCGAACCACTGAAGTTCCATATTTAGCGCGCAGACGCTGCGCAAACTGAACTATTGTATTGACGTGGAATGGCTATAAGACTTAGGCGACGCAAATGTTTACCTTAATAACAATGTGACCATTTTATTTCCTGGACGTCTCTCCGCATAAGTCTTTGCAACAGTTACTACACAAGGTGACCCGGTGAGGTGCAAACTGTCCGCGTGAAGGTTCATTGACCGCGTTTCACTTGTTTACAGGACGTCTGAGAATAGTTGTGAAACGCTGATTTCCTTTCCACGGACGTTAATTTTGTCCTTCGGAGCGCCGGTGTCGGTGGCCTAAGAGCCTACAGGAGTGAGGAGACTGCGTCAATTAACGACTCGGCTGGGGACAATGAAATAATTATCGCACCACTTGCAAAAATCTGCGATGAATACGGGCGTCGCAAATAATAATAGGTATGCTGTGACGTAGAAACTGCATCATATAAATACTGTGACCCTTGTGCAAAATAATGCCGTTAACTGATTCGGTAACTGATACTCCATGCGTGTGTTAACCCAAAACGTCGGACCGGTAAAATTCTTGTTTCAGCGATATTGCCTCTTTCTTCTCAACGTTGCTCAGGTTAACTAGGAATAAGGCATTCAACTGAGAGAGTGATTTGTCCGTTTTTGGGAAAATGCTGTTCACAAAAGACAAGAGTCCAGATTTTGAGAATGTGAAAAGTCCTGCAAAACTCGACTATCTTCATAATTGCCTCCAGAGGATGCAATTAATTTGCAATTAACGACTGAGTGAAACTTCTCACTTATGAACTGTAACATTTAAAAAGCAAAGTGGATTGCACTTGAAGGGAGCTTTCGAGTACGACTTCCAGCATTTGCAATCACTCATGCCTAAGATCAATTATGTGCAAGAATTTCCATCTTGTCAATATTTTCTCATAAAAATCGTTCATCTTACCCGAAACGTCTTGTCCGTCCATAGCCATACCAACTCGAATGTTGTACACATAGAGCACAAAAGGCGTATCGACTACTTTTGTTTCGGTTTTTGGTGGGAATGTGAGTGCTGATTTAGGTGAAATATGTCGTTTGCGTCCAGTCATATGAATTCATATTTTAATCCTCCCAGCGGCCACTTGATGTGCTTCTAAGTAATTCCAACTTGCAGAAGAAGTGCATTCAAAAGGCCTGACTGCTCATACTTGCCTGGATGAGGAAGTCAAATTGCACAAGACGAAGAGATTAAAATAAAAATCAAGCATACGGATACACTTACATAAACTCATAGTATCCTCTGCGACCAAATAATGCAAATTTAACAAAGTCTCACCAAATAAGGAAGAATCCTTCAGTTTTCGAGTGTAATTGAAGCGCATCAGATATTCGTAAGCAATTTTTGTGTTCTATCATTCACTTAATTCGCTTGCTTCTTTCAGCCATACCCCGGAGTTCCTATCCTAAAGACGTTTGGAAGTTACAGAAGTGATTGGGGAATCAAATTTGCAGTTGGATGCCGCCATAATTTATGTGCACAGGGCTCAAGGGCAGAGAAATTTTCATTTCCAAAGACAGCAAAACCTGCTTAAATTATTGCAAAGAATGGAGAAAAAGGTTCTTGGTAGGGATTACTTACAAGCCTCCCACGGCAATGTATGGAACCAGGAATCGCCTGTAATACAGACGGTTGTGGGCTAAACTTCAGGAAGATAAGGGCTATGGTTAGAGTTTGTGTTAGGGCTGTTGCTAGGGTTAGCACACGGAAAAATTTACTGAAGGCCACAGGTGTTGCGTGGACGGGGTTTTCCTATTCCCATATCCTGTTTGAGGCGCCATATAAGCAATTCTGAACAAATGCTTATTTAATGTAAGTCTTCGCTCCCAAAACGTCTCACTCTCATGAATCAAAAAAGTTCCTTCAAGAGCCACACTAAAAATAGTGCGCTGGAGTGACATACAGCCCCAACATTGTCAATTTTCAACTTTCAAATATTTTCCATTAGGAGTAGCTGAACCGGGCAAGAAAGACTTGGGAATAGGCCCCACAACACACATAGTTAGCGGAAATAGCAAATGCAATGCAGAGTGGCTCCATGCTTACTTATAATAGAGACATTTTCATAAAGCTTTGCTTTCGGTATAGAAATAATGCCACACAGTACACTTTCAAAAATAAGTTATATGTACTTGACGAGTCAAGGCATCACCTTACCAACTCCGACTCCCGTGCAACAAATATTCAGGACACATGTTAGGGAAAGATTAACGTACTCATGTACGGGTTCTAGGTAGGGGCCACAGGTCACTGCATAGAGTTTAGTTTAGGTAAAAATTCCAAGACAATTTTTCAAACAGTCATTTCCGTCTGGTGGGCCCAAACGCATTAAATACAGAGATAGGAACTTAAGATTTGAAGATGTTGAGTAGGACTTCACAGAATATGCCTGTTTTTAAACTCCAGACCCCTTATTTCTGAGTACAAAGTTGGCAGGACCGGAGAGTGAAAGAGAAAGTTACCATTACGACTGCAGAAAAGGCAGGGGAGGCGCAAATCAACCGATTCATCGACCAGTGTTTAGCAACTAAAGTATAATTTAAATATGGCCCTAAATTGTAGAGTTATGCTGGTTTTAAAACAAAGGTAAATAAATTTGACATAATCAGAAACCGATCTGGGAAACCAGGTTTTCATACATTTTTATTAACAAATTTAAACGTGTTTGCCGGATCGATTTCTGCTCATAATGTTCATTTGCGACGTATGCGTTTTACAGTATCATCTTACTTAATCCATATGAATTAAACAGTGGGTACGGACGCTAACAAGGTCCTATCCAAAGATTTACAATACGCACATGCGTCGAAATACATAAAAATTTGGTTTCTGATAACTTAGCAAAGAGACCCATTTAGTTTCCTGGAACTTGAGAATGGTCAGCAAAAAACCTCGGGCTCCTCGATGACCAACATTGACTTTTTGCGTTTTTCGAAATTGTTGTTAGAAAGTGAGCTTCATATGCAAATTTGAACTTTCGTCTGCCATTTGTTATATAAAAGAAGAAAAAGGACAATTGTTGCAAAGGAGAGCGGTCCTGACAAGTTGTTGATTTTGCCTACAGCCAGAAGTCCAGTCTTAGAAGAAACGCCGTGAAGTCAGTTGATCTTAAATAAAGCATGCCAGCTAATTGAGTGTAGCCGATGAAAGTATTCTCGTTCTAATAAGCTAGCAGCAGTAAGAACGTAGGGACACAACGCCCATTACTTCCACCGTTCTAATTCCCCTACGTACACCACAACCCTCCCCTCTATTCAGAATTGCGGGGTTAGCGTGCGTCCTTTGTGTGCATTTGCGCGATTATGTTTGCCTTGCTTGTTTGTGCCCGTGCGCATGCGTGTTTGCGCATCTGAGTGCCTAATCTTAGTCATGTCAGAGACGCCAATACGACTAACGTTAACTGTGCTCATTAGCCATTCCGGCACACGGACCGCCAAGAGAGTGCCACTCCAAGGCGAGTGCGGAGACGGTGATCTCCTGCCTTGAGAAATGCACACACATTCATACATATATATATGCCTACATGTGCGTAGAAGGGCAGTTCATTGGAAACAACTGCAGAGGAACAACGCTCTTTGTCAGCGTCCTTTGTGACGTGCTATTCAAGGCTTTGATGGAAACGCCTGTTAGTAAGTTGATCAACGTCAGTACTTTGCCCAAAGACCCTCTGTAAGATAAGGAGGGCACTTTATGACCCTTGGGACTACAGTGTCATGGAGTTGCTCTCTATATCCCCAGAGATTTATCATCATAAGCTCTTGTACCTTGTTAACTTATTTACTGCCGCACCACTATGTTTTGTAAAATAATAGTTGGTTTTTGTTTAAAAGGATCGTACCGACTCCAAACAGGAAGAACTTAGGAAGTATCAATAAACATACGATCATTTAGATCATAAATGGGTCTATTTGAAAGCTGTTTTCACAGAAGAGATCGCCACGACAAAGCTTGTCAGCAGAGTTTGTTAAAAATGTTTGTTCCATCTTTTTATGTCCGGATTTAACGCGTAATTGCTGTCTGTTGACAAATTTGTAGTAGGTGACCAATTTGATCAAACATGGTGATAGAAGTCCAAAGAGCCGAACAAGGTACGCCTGATGCAATGCCTTTTAATTCTTAATTTGACCTGTTATGAAAGAGCCTCCACCATATCAATTTTTTTCGATCTACTTTTTTAAAAAGAGGATGCATGATTTGGTCGAAAATAAGCCCTTTGCATTTAGAAAAATTATCGCGTTAATAATAAAGTAAATCATGTCCACGCATTCTTCTTCTGCCTCTATCGTAATGGGCATTAATCCAGGTGAAACAGGCCTATAAAAATCATTGTAGGTTTAAAAGTAGGTTTTTATAATCCGTGCAAATACGGCCTGATATCACACGAATAATCCTTCTGTTGACAAAAGAAAGAGAACTTCGATTTTCTGATTTGCACATTGTTGTATCCTTAAGCAAGGGACCAAGCTCAAGAGACAATCTTTCGTCTTACCACGCCATAACTTTTATTTTGGTGGAAGGGATCTTCACGAAGCATTTATTTAGACCGCTAGCATACAGCAATGACTGCAACGACTGACATTTATATGACCAGTTCGGCGTACCTCAAAGGTTGTACACGTTCCTGGTGAGTTGCAAGCGCTCAGAAATGAGTTGTCCTCTCATGCAGGACGTGCACGAAAGTTATTCTATCATAATAAACGTTAAAGGTTTCGGTCGCAAGTCATCATTGTTTATATGCCAACGTTCACTGTCGGCCATATTTTTACAGCCGTTTACATTTCTCAAATGAAATGCGCAAGTCTAACAAAGAGGATTTTCCAAACCAAATGTCACAATTAGAAGCCTTATTTTTCAGTCCGCATAGTTAAAGTGGGGCGGAGTATAAATATGAAGGTCTGACCAAAAAGCGAGATTTTTTCTGTTTTTAAAATTTTGACCTACGCGTTTTTGTTATACAAATTTTTTAAAAGCAACAACAACGCATACACGTAATCTTTTATTTCAACACCCCCGAAAATTTCAGGCATACAAAACATTCCATAAATATCTACAAAAATACCTATCATAAAACGCAACCTCCTTGGGCAGCCAGTTTCTCTTGATGGATTATTTAGAAGTTGATATGGGAAAGTCGTTTTAGGAATTAGTCAGTGCTAACGTGCGCCTAACATAGGCGTGATATTTAAAATCGTAGAATCGAGCCTAAAGTAGACAATGATAAAAATCGACCCGAATATACGGCGGAACGAAATTTTCATGATGCCAACAAAAATAGTCTTAGTTACAAAACTGCATAATTCGCAGAACCTTCCAACCTTATCTTTACTTTCATTTACGAAAGAGATCGAGCTATGGGCACTCATCAAGGAGGTGCTCCAGTTAGGGATATTTTGAAGAGCTAACTTGCTTGAAAGAGCGTTTCATAGGATTAAGGACATATTCGTCGCAGGCTCTTGGTGCGACGTCTATCTACTTTAACTGTAAAGCTCTGTACTTATGTGAGTCCCAAAATATGGCCGAACTGGTCATCCGCATAAAAAGGCAACCAAAATCTCAGGGCTTGGTTAAAAACTGTCTTGTTTGGAAAAAGTCAGATAAACACGAACTTTGAACACATATTTTGAGTGATCAGGTAAGAACACAGAAAAAGACAAAGTATTCACTGACATTCCAAGCACATCAGGTAACTCAGCCCATTCTGTCGTCGCCAGTAAGGATAAACTACTTTTATGGAAGACATTATCTATATACACAAAAAATTGTGTGCCTGTGACTGTATATGCTATGTGTATGCCATGCCCTTTTTACTGGCCAATATCTCGACTTTTTCTTCTGCGAATGCCCTACTCACAGAATCAGTCTAAACACCCCTGTACAATCAACCACGCTGCAAACAATACCTGAATGCAATCATTATATCGAATTCATCTAGAATTCATTCTAAAACCTATAAGTCAATATCGAACAGCTGTCTAGCCGTCATACGGCAAGTTACGCAAAGTTATGGGGGAGATCTACTCTGAGGATTATGGATCGGTATTTACTTAAACGCTTTCGTGCTTACATTGTTCCCTTTGCTCAGTTGTCTAAATGGACAAGCATTATCTGCTTCCACAACTTATCTCTACCGATTTGACAAGCATTCTTGTGCTATTGGTATTTACGCCCCCAGAAGAAATTTGTCTTTTAGAAACAATGGAATATGATTTTCAGGATTTATCTTGTGTTTTCACTTAAATAACGTTCGTTTCTACCAACTGAGAGTCTCATTTAATGACTTAGGGGCGGCTTCCGTTCGGGCGGCAATCAAGAGTAAGCTATCTAATGCGTTATGAGCTACGGCACTGTTGTCTTCTAAGACGCCTCCGACAAATTCTTCATTTAGTTAAAACATAGATTTTGAAAGATGCGAGTACCGCATTGTTTAGTGATGAATGGTCCACTATGTACCTGGATACATGATAATGCATCGAAATCCGCGACTTCAGTTTAACTGCGGACTACTAAACAAACCGCCTGTGTAAAGTTTCCAGTTATGAATAATTCAAACTTGACATCTCTTAATATGCGGCCAGCAGTACATGTGAATAGGAACCTCGCTAATGCAGGCGGTCTCTGGCAAAATCCCAGAGAGGGTAAATATTTCCGTGTCACAACCCAAATCCTAGCATTATTAATAATCAAAACCTTACTTAGCTGCAGCCCTAAACTTAAGCATTAAGTGTAACCTCAGTCTAATTTTAACATTGGTGCTAACTCTAATGTCCAAGGAAATTGACTCATGATCCTCGACCAGGGGATTCCTATTTCTGTGTATTGCAGCGTAGTTTATTTTCGTAATAAACATCGGGACCCGCAAGCCTAACTGAACTGTTAAAAATGATGTATCACACAGTTTGTGCGGGATAACGAAATAATCTATTAACAATAAATGTGTCGCAAAACCTAATGAACTGTGTATCATGTCTCATAATGCTGACTTCCTATTAACAACACTTCCTGAAACCACTTCTGAAAAAGTCAACGAACTAATGTCGTACGCTTGCTTTCGTAAATTTTCCTATGGACTGCATATTTATTTGGGAACGGGGTTGAGTAGAGCATGTCACTGGTTAAAGAAATCGGTTAGTGCTCGTGTTAAAACACAGGTAGAGCGAAGATGTTCGATGAAAACAATCTCTGACTAGGAGAAAAGTATTTCTCCCGACAACGTAGGTAGTATAGAGCTAGGTGAGTATGCCTGGGTTGTTCAGGACCAACGAGGCATCCATTTTTAAAATCATCCGTCTGAAATTTTATAATCTAGACATATTTAAAATATCTGTATCAAATTTTGACCTCCCCTCGGAAATCTTCGTAATCATACATTTGTCTCTACTTCGCGCATTTTTTTATAAGCAACTCGAAAAATGAAAGCAAAAAATGGCTTCGCAGCTGTGAAAATAATCCCCACCTAAGTGCCATTTGGAACTTTAATATCTGGCCCAATCGTGAGAATATCAGCTGCCTCGGCGAAATAAAATTTAAGGGTGTTTATAGCCGAGAGAGACGCAGATCACAACGAAATTGTCCATCTCTCACTCAGCGTCCGCATACATAATACACAGGCGTACAGCTGAATTCTGTATGTAAACTGCCAAAGGATAAGTACATCCCTCCCAGCGAACGCATCTTCTGTTTTTAGAATGGCGGTTTAATCCGCTTGTCGTTAACTAAACAAGTGAATAGAGGAGGAGAATGGGATGAAGGAAAGTGGAACTTAAAGGTACTACTGATCAGACGACAGAAACGAGAGACTAGGATTATTAGAAAGGAAGGAGATGATGCATGGTTGAATAGGTTTGGCATATATCCATTGAGTACGGGAAAAGTTATATTAAGAAAAACGTTTTAAACACGCAGGAGATTTGGTTTTTCATTTGGTCATCTTGGTTTCCAATCCGTTGGGATGCGTTTGGTGCGGTACCTTTGTCTGATATTCCGCTACTCGGTTGGGGGATTAGAAGGCAAAGGCCAATCAGTTATTGCAGGAGAGAGCTCGAAGAGTCAATTTTATAACTTTTTATCCTGGAAGACAGCTGTTCCTAGTTGATTTTGCAAACGGAGTAAGTCGTCCAAGTTTGGAAAGCTGTTTTACAGGAAAAGTGAAGGCATAGGCGAGTATAAACATGGTCTGGATAGATCAATGTAGCGTTACAGACGCCTCAAAATTTACATTTGATCTATGTCTTAAAAATATTTCTAAATAAATGTCTCTCGAAAGGTTGTGAGAAAAACCACTGTTTATCTCTCAGATGAGAACTATATTCTTCGACTTAAAACGCTAATAAATGTCACTCTCCCAAAGCAATATTCTTATCGCGGTATCTCCTCTACCAGCGTCACTAATGATCGTGATTTTCCAAACGTAATGATGGTGAAGTAATCATTACTTGTTTTTTTAATCAGAAGATGCCATACACAACAAATCTGGTCTGATATTAAGCCAGTTGCATTTTTGGGTACAGAAGTACAGTAACCCATAATATATTTGAAATCAGCAATGTTGGCGATGTATAATGCGATGAAGTTTTATTAATTTGAGACGAATACAGCCAACGTATGTGGAATGGGGTTGAGTTGATTTTAACTATAAGGATTAGGATCCATTATCATTTGCGAGCAAAGGGATAAAGCCTGATTATTTGGAGGAGCCATCCAGAAAGAGATTTGCAAGCATGGTGAGAAGGTAGGTTGGTATGATGACGAGCCTCCAGAATGGGTAATGGAGTCTGAGGACGTCTGGCGGGCAGACATTAAACCCAAGACTTACTTTCGTTGGCATGTTTTCAAGAAAGAATCTTCACGGGTCAAATTCCAACATGTCGGTAGGATTTGGCCCAAGCTATTGCAGGAGCGAGGACGTGGAGAGGAGGCAAAATAGCACATACTTCATGCCAGCAAACTAGGTTGCCATGCCCGGAGTCTGCAGCAATTTCTTGACTGTATATGACGCAGTTTCAACAACTATTAGTGGCCAATGTGCGGTTTAGGCCTGGGATTATCTACTCCGGGGTGCAATTGTGCTGAAAGAAAATAACTGGCGATATTTATTTGTACATACCAGAGGAAGGAATAAAGAAACCTCACAGTGGATGTTGCGTGAGGATACTCAAGATTCTTTAAGGTAGTCATCGGGGTAAAAATACAACAATGCAATGTCCTTTTGACAATGTCTTCAAAGGCCTATTAAATTCCTTGAATATTGTCATAAAATAGTAAAGGTAGTGTCACTGAAACTGAAACTGATGACAATATGGAGAATCAAAATATGTGGTACCGCAAAATTCTTAGATGTTCAGCACTTTTGCTTAACACAGATGTTCGCTGGTGTAAATAACGCCGGCCATAAATCATACCCTTGACCTTTTGGCCACTTTAAAACAGCAGAATTTATTGATACTACCAAATGTCGTGACAACCTATCAACTGCCACCCGTGACCACAAAAAACAGATAAGGAATAAAAACAATACAGCAATTTCAATTTGCACAGAAAAATCGACACTAAACGACTAGATCGTCGTCCATTGCACACAGACTAATGGATGAAAACGGGAAACATAAAAAACGAAGTTGAAGAAAGAAAAACGAGAAGTTCACATGCAAAATGGGGTGTAAGTCTAGAGACTGAAAATAGTCAGAGCAAACTGAGGTTGATCACGTGCAAAAAACACATTTTCGGGCATATATTCGGTACAAAATTACGTCCCCTTCAGATTTCTTATGCAACGAAAAGGTGTCGTTGGTTTTAAAATGGTTTTCTGTTGCCGAATACTATCAAGTCTGGTCCGTCGTTAAGTTTGCATTTAGGGTTTTCAAACAAGCTAAATGAATCCTATGTAAGGAAAATTGTATATTTCTCTATAGCGTTAAGATGATGCAATACGGGTTGATAAAATTTTGCCATGAATGTGGACCACATCGCATACGCCATAATGGACAATAATATACGGACAGATACGATGCTATTTGAATAGACCCTTCACTTTCTTAAGAAATAATATTATCGTAAGCACTTTCGAAGCCGAGAGTTGAACATTTTCGGACATAACATTTCAAAACGTGATTCTCTACCAAATAAGTACAAGGAGGGATATTCACGTGCATATTTTCTGTCGAATTGAGTTAATTTTACAAGGACGTCAAAAATCCGCGGGTAAATGCATGCCACTTAAGTGGCGGCATTTAACTGAGTGTGACTGAGAAAAATCCCTTTAAAAGGCAGCATTCCAACGAGACCGAAGTATCTTAAGATGTGTGGTATCACATCTAAGAATTTTGGTTGACATTTGATGAGATCGGTCGCCTACGGTAGAAAGGAATCGCTCAGCGCAGCAAATGGAAATTAATATACTTTTTAAATTGCGAGACAATGTTAAACAGGCCACTCCCCTAAATGTTCACGACTCCCCCTTCATCCGGGATTGTCGCACTTGGTGTGATCATTGCTTGATGGCCGACATTCGAGTCGATAATTGTTGCAATTTCATCACGTGCGTTGAACGTTTATAGGTATGCGGTAGCATGGCTACTGCATCCTATAAATACCGCAGCCCCTTGTGCAACAACCACCCGTTTCTGCTCTTTTGTCTCTGATGATGGATTCGAGTAGGAATCCGAAACGTCAGGCTAATAAAGCTCTTGTCCCGGCGATCGTGTCTCTTTCTTCAAGACTACTTCCTGGGACTCGGCTCTTTGCTTCTATTGGCAATGTATTTGAGCGCTATGCGCTCCGATCGGCCCGGCGATGGGAAACCTTCGCCCTTCGGGAGGCCTGCACAGGTGTCTCGACAATAATGTGTTACCGAAATGTGTTTCATACAAGCCACCGGTTAACACGGATTTGGCGAGACGAGCAGTATTTCAGCACGGCAGAAGGATGATCCGAGTGCACCTTCAAGATTGCCACGCGAGACTCCGTAAGTACCGTCAAAGGATTGACCAAGAAAAGACCAGATGCTGTGAGTTCATGGGTGAAATCGGTATGAATCTGCTCCTGCGGAGGATAGCTGAACAAGCCCGCGAACAGAGCATGATACGCGAAGCAGCACTGGCGAACAAATTTCGAAAGCTGCCCAATCCAACGTCGCCCAGAAACGACAAACGGGTGCACAACCTGTCATCAAAGGAGCTGACGAAGGATCAGATGCAGGTTTTACGGCACGAAGCTTCATTTAACACGGCTGACGCCAAACCTGTTAACATGATTGCAGCAGTGGAATCAATCCTTTTTCAGACGGAGGCAACGGAGGAGACTAAGAACCTCATCCGACACCAAGTGTCGTCTCTCCTGATGGCCCACAGGCCGCGGGAAGTGCTTTCCAAGGTCGAACGTGATGCGCTTAGAGAACTAAAGGCCGACAAAGACCTGGTCATCGTGCCAGCGGACAAAGGACGCGCCACAGTTGTACTGGACAGGACAGGCTACCTTCAAACAGCCAAAGGTTTACTGGAGAACCGACAGTTCTATGTCCCATGTGCAACGAACCCTTTAAAGGCGCTGACACGCAAAATTAATGCTACGTTGTTGGCCTTGGAGAACTCAGGTGCAATAAAACCGATCGACAGACGCATGGCGAGACCCAAAGATACGGCTTTGGCCCGATTCTATGTCCTCCCTAAGGTGCACAAAGACGGCGCTCCTCTCCGACCCATCGTGTCGCTCAAAGGGACTCCAACGTACGGACTGGCTAAGTGGCTGTTCCGGCGTCTCAATTTCCTGACCACTGAGTCAGACACCACGGTCTCTTCGTCAGAGCAATTCCTGGAGGAACTCAAAGGGGTAAGCATCCATCCAAATGAGGTCACGATATCTTTTGATATTACATCACTTTTTGCTTCTATTCCCCAGGACCTGGCGATCGAGACAATTGAGCTGCTACTACAAAGCAAATACGATGAAACGGAGAACCATCTTGGACACGCCCAGGTCCTTCAGCTCTTGAAGCTCTGTCTCAGGACGTACTTCACGTTCGACGGGACAATCTACGAACAGGTGAAGGGCACACCAATGGGTTCGCCGATTTCGGGATTCATCGCCGAGGCGGTCCTACAACGGTTAAAGTCGCTGGTCTTCCAACACCACAGACCCAAATTCTGGGCCCGGTATGTGGATGATACCTTCGTCGTCATCGAACGGGATCAGGTGTTGACATTCCAAGAACATCTCAACGCCATCTTCCCGGACATTCAATTTACGATTGAGGAGGAAGAGAACAACCAGCTGGCCTTCCTGGATGTCCTCGTATGCCGCAAGGATTGTGGTGGACTAAAGACCAAAGTGTTCAGGAAAGCGACAAATACGATGCAAGTACTGAACTTCAACAGTAACCACCCAATCAGCCACAAACGCAGTTGTGTAAGGACGCTCTATCGGCGTGTCGAAACGCACTGCAGTGAGCCGGAAGACAAAGTTGCTGAACTACAATACCTCCGACGGGTCTTCAAAGCCAATGGCTACCCGCGCAACTTCGTCGACCGGTGCATAAGCAAAAGGGACGAAAGGCCTAACCGCACGGACACCAAGACTTGGCGGGCACTTCCGTATGTCAAGAACGTTTCGGAAGCTGTCGGCCGCCTTCTCGCACCACTTGGGGTTGGAGTGGCACACAGACCGGAGGCAACCATCAGACGTCTGATCATGAAACCGAAAGACCCACTGCCACGACTAGAAACGTCTGGAGTCGTTTATCGGATCTGGTGCAGTTGCGGACAAAGCAACTACGTCGGAGAAACCGGAAGACAGCTCCGAACGAGAATGGCCGAACACGCAGAAATGACGCCAGCTCTCAAGTTGCAGCTCATTCGACGAGATCCGGCCACACATTTAAATTCGATGAGGCCGAAATTCTCGCAAGAGGTGACAACCGAGTGAGCTGGGAGCTACTGGAATCATGGTTTACTGGCCCCCAGTCCATCAACAAGTGCAACGATCTTCCCATTCCATACTCCGTACTGAAACTTCGCCTAGGCGGTGTAACAAGCCATGCGGGGAGCGCAGAGGTGAACACTCTTCCCAACACCGGGGTCGATTCGTCAGATGGTCGAGCAATCATCACGCCAACATCCAACGCACGTGATGAAATTGCAGCAATTATCAACTCGAATGTCGGCCATCAAGCAATGATCACACCAAGTGCGACAATCCCGGATGAAGGGGGAAGCCGTGAACGTTCATAGGTATGCGGCAGCATGGCTACTGCATCCTATAAATACCGCAGCCCCTTGTGCAACAACCACCCGTTTCTGCTCTTTTGTCTCTGATGATGGATTCGAGTAGGAATCCGAAACGTCAGGCTAATAAAGCTCTTGTCCCGGCGATCGTGTCTCCTTCTTCAAGACTACTTCCTGGGACTCGGCTCTTTGCTTCTATTGGCACTTCCCTAAATGCTCACATTTTTAAAAAACAAACCTGATTTGCTTCGCAAAGCAAGAGTGATTTGCCAAAGGGGGATGAATAACTGACGCAAACCTAGATCATTAGCACTATCTTGCACGTTTTTGAAATCGCACTCCTGAAACCACTAAGGGAACGGCCAGCAACGCAAGTATTTTGCTATTTTAAAAATCGGGACATTTGAGCCCTGTTACAGTTGAACCGAGTTAAGTAGTTAACCAGTATGTCCGTTGAAAATACCTCTTTTGCACTGCATTTTATTTGATTTCGATGTTTTGTATTTGACTAGACATAATACACACAAACTTGCGCAAAAATGAGCCAACAAGGATTCCAGGCAGTAATAAGTTAAATAGGAGGCTTCAAAAAAGCGGTTTATATACTTGAATTTCCAATTTAGTAGCAACAGCTGGTCGTCAACTTGAATAAACAAGGGCCAGATGGGCTTATCACGCTAGAGCAGTTGAAAGCAGATCGCCCACATAATAAGGCAGCCCATCCTTGATTGGGGGTTGGAAGCGCCTGTAAGCTGAGAGGAGGGGGCAAATGCCGTAATGCCCGCTAGGGTAAAAGAGAGGATGGCGGCTTCGTTCGAGTCCAGTGGGGTAGACATTGATTACTAAGTTTGGATTAAGAAGGGGTTCCGGGGACCAGGAATGCTCCACGCTAGCCTTCATAGTGTGATTCCACGTGTACGTGGTTGGAGTACCCAACCTCAACGAAAACACGCTCCGGTTTTTATTGACATAGTGAACACAGTTATGACGCCGTAAAAGAGCTAGTAGTCACTTTCAAGTGCGTTCGCTATAAAAGTGGGCACAGAGAAGTGCTGGCAGACAATCGGTTGACATTTATTAGTAGAAGTGTAGAGACATCCATTATCGTGGGTAAGGCATATGTAAAGAGGATTATTTCGAGCGATGTTATAAACTGTACACGCACGGTGCCAGCTAGGAAGAGACACTACTTCATAATGCCTTGCTATTCAGGATGGTGCTGGCATGGGGATTTGACAAATTGTACATAATTGCAGGTGCTATATAAACGCTTTAGAGCTTCATTGAACACTACTCAAGGAAGAGGAGTTCCTTGACAAGAACATCTTGCTTAAGTGACGAGTTACTGACACCCCCTTTATCACATAAACTTTCACTTGTAACACTATTTTCCTCATACTTTTGGTGGTCTGGGTATAGGTGGCTTCAACCTTCCAACCTATTCCGCGCCAAAAATGTCCATTTCCAGCAAAACACGGAAAATTATTAACCAAACAATAAAGCCCATAATTGTTAGAATATCGAAGCAGCAAATGACATGCTGCATGGCAACCATGTACATATGCCACTATGGAAAAAGACACATAGATTGGAGTAAACATTTCTGCATTTAATTCCGCCATCAGTCAGTAATGCCTAAGGCCTCCAGCATTCCGTTTGAGGTCCCAAGTCGATCCAGGTTAACGGCAAACGACAGTTCGATTGTCGTGACCGACGATGTCCACTGTGTGCTTCAAAGCAGGGCGAAACCAGGGACAGAGACTTGCGCATAAATTTGTTTGGCAGAATTGCGCGACACATACCACACCCTATCTCCCCCTCTCTCTCTCTCTCCCACCTGGGCTTGGAGTCGTAAAAGAGTCAAGAAGACAGGAGGCGGGAGATGGTGCAGGTGGCTGGCAGGTCGAGAATTTGCACTTAGGCGTGTCAACACACTCCCCAGTCCACAACGCACGACTGGTCGGGACTTTGAACAAGAAAAAATGAGAGCGGCTCAGATCCCCAATTGGCGTGGCGACAGCCTGCACCTGGAAGTGCCACCGCACACTCAGTGTTGGCACTTGTTATTGGTGAGCATTCCCAATAAGGTCTGCTGGTCACGCTCTAGCTCATGTGTTCGTCCGACGCATCTACTGTGCGCCCCTTTTAAGACCATGCCGATAGAAATCGGAAGTACTCAGTCACCTGATAGTGACATGCACTGATCTGTCCTGCTTGCAGCACGATATTACATATATGTGCGTATTTGTAAACTGACATCGGTAGGCACAAATTTCAAATATATAAGTGAGCAAAGGGATTCCATACCATGCTACTAGTTTTACCATTATCGCAAATTGCCGACAACAAACTACATTTACTGTCGAACAACAAATCTACAACAAAACCCTTCGATGGTTGACAAAGACGCCCTTGCATTTTATTCAAATACCTCAAGCGCACAGCTGAGTAACCCTTCTCTGTACAAGATCTTCACGGCTTACCTTTTATCAAAGCACGTCTGCACTCTCAATAGTGTATTATTGGCAGAAGTAAAATACGAATTGCATCGTTTAAATTCAATCCAAACGAGGGTGCGCTGTACAACTAGGTAGACACGGTAGAATCTGGCTTTTATTTCGTTATGGTTCAAATTTTACCGAAGTATTTGAAACCAGCCAGCCATTCGTAATAACAAAATATGGAATGACTATCATGCTCACGCCAAGTCACTTGAGAAAGTAAGGCCTGATGCGTTGTCATGTGGGTAAAAGCCCCCATTTATTTTTGCCGAACATGCTAGGGGAACAGAGAGAAATTGAGCAATCGAGGGCTACTAAATCCTTAAGTATTGCGTGCTTCGTTTTTCGGCATAGTACGGAAAAACGACCTCGTTTCAGCGTTGTCCATACCACCACCACCACCACCACCACC
>CACRXP010000238.1:699602-718716 GCA_902702965.1 Spirometra erinaceieuropaei | reverse complement strand
CACCACCAAACTTCCCCAGTTCCTTGCAAATTTACTTAAGACCGAATTCGCTGCGTATGCACTGTCAGCACCGTAATTTTGTGGTTTGTCACTTTGCATTTGACTTCACGTTGAAATTGTCATCGAGTAAACCAATGCTCTGTTCTTTTGAGCATCATTTGAGTCAGCCATTTAGCTGTATCCACAGATCAGTTTTTGCCGTCTGTCTGTCCACACGCAGTCCGGTTTGTTACAATAAAGAAAGCCTAAGTACCTCCCAACGTCTAAATTATTCCCTTGTTGCTTTGGATTCTGCAGTGAACCCGAAGTTTTTCGAGCAAATATCCTCTAGGGCGTATGCTTGCAGTTTATGGCACATCTTCTTTCCCCTCCAGCTATTGGTTCCTTATTTGGTCCAGCAGGGCAATTTTGACAGCCAATGTTAAGTTTTTTTGGAATATTCGATAATCACTGTCATAGGTGTGATATTTAATTGCTACTTAAAGTTTAAGTTTATCAGCATGCTCGTTGAAGTCAAAATTAGCTCATATTGACCGTAGCCCACTATATAACAGTGTTTGTCCTTTTTTCAACATCATTGTACTCAGCGCGTCGATTATGCATCAGATTGTTCAAAAGTCCGCCCCCACCGCGCAGAATGTTTTGTTCTGTCCTCTTCACCATCCACTTGCTAGACATACTGAATTCTACCTTCGTGGGTTCGTGTCAGGATTGCCCACTTATCCTTAAACTTATTTACACAGATCTGCAGTTTATAAACTAGCGTTAGATTCTGGGTTTTTTGTTAGTGGGGAACTTCTGTGACTTAGTTCATTTTGCTCATTGCTGACCTAGCATACGCCAAGATTCTTGCGTCTTCTGCAGATTGGTGTCGACAGGGGACCGTGCTAATAAATATCTGCTGTGTGGTAAAACGTTTTGAACCATTCTTTAGATTGCAAATTTCTATTTGTTGGTTAAACAGTCCGCCGAGGTGCGAGAAATTTCAGTCCGCGAACTCTTCGAGATCCTAAGAGGACTTTGAAAAGAACGTGCCGAGATCATGTGAGTGCGTGTGTGTGTGCAAGTGTGTTGGGTGCGCGGAGCCATGGCGACGAGCTTTCGTGTGCGTCGGTGACGCCTGTGACCGCGGCACTGCCACAAACACAACGTGACGCATTTATACGAAGCATAAAACACCGAGAGCAACTTTCTTCCCCCATCGCTTGTCCAGCTTCTCTTGGGCCTAAATTGTCGCCATACAAACTACTTATACACGCTCTCATGCCGGCCTGGGCGTCTCCAAGCCATCAAAATGACCAAAACAAGTAGAAATTGAGAACCAGGAAATCTATGAGACACACCAGTTTGGACTAATCCCTGTGTGTGCAGATGGCGTGACAATTGGAACACATACTCAGTGTCCAGTCACTTGGCTGTACTCAGTAGAGGTAAACTGGCCTCATAACCACCTGATCAGAGTGTAACCAGATATTCACACCGGCCATTTGAGACCTAAAAATACGTACAGCATGGAGAGGGCTTGCAAGAACGATCTGGTTGTCATGCAGCGCGTCCAATATGTGGGTTGAGAGTGCTACCTGACTAAGGCAAATGCAAACAAATCGACTTTGAAAGAGGAACTATAATCTGAAACTCCCTTCTCTTGATTTTGAGGCCACTTCCAAAGCGTGAAATTCCGCACATCCTCCTACAGAAGAGGCGCTATCTCGAAATCGGCAGTAAAATTGTCTAAATGATATGCTCATAAGTAATCTATCAGTGTATGGAAAATAAATAGTTTTTAGTCACTGTTGTGAAAGGCTGGCGAGAAGTAAGAGATTTATGCTCGTTTTTAAAAAAAAGAGAAATTACAAAAAAGTTAAAAACAAAAGAAAAATGGACAACTTCGGGTTACCAGGACAGGCCAATGATTAAAAACTAAACGCTGATGTATTTTGAGACGACGCATATGAAATAGATTCCACTGAATACTTCTTCATAAGAGAAAATTATAATGTTTGATATTTTTCATTCCTATGACATGCGATTGGTTGATTAATCATAGTATAGTCATTTTTGAGGTCTATTCTCATAATGTGGGCCCCGCTCATACAAAGGAAAAGTGAAAAAGACAATATTTATACGTTCTCTGAAAACATGAAGAGTCGAAAATATAACAAGCAAGGTCAGTATGCTATCTGTTTGACAGGAAGATCTAAGTTACCGCAAAAATAATGCAGAAGCAATAAGAACGTTTCGGCACATTGGTTGGTCTATGTATGACCTGAAAAAAGAGGGATTTATTTTCATCACTGGCCTTTATTCGAGCTTACGCCAATTGGTTCCGAAAACAGATGAGGCATTTTTTTCACACATTGATAGGCCTTCCTGCCACAACAACATGTCGATAACAAGAACCCCAGATCTCCCTTTCCAAACTTGTTTTTTTCTACATATAACCGTATATTGTTTTATTACGTTATTTCACAGTTACGTACTCCAGTTTCGCACAATTCTGTAAAAAGAATATGAAATAAACAATAAAATAATTGTAGACTTACGAGAAATGAAGCCCTCTCCATATCAGCTGTTGTAGCCCGAATGCTCGGGATACGGTCAAGTAAGTTCCGGGCGGAAGTCAGTTAGTGGGACTTATTGCTCGGATAAAATCACGTCCATCATGGTACGACCGACAAATAAAAACTCTTCATGGCAATTGACTCAGTAGGGTTGAAGCACATGATTGCAATCAATGAAACAACGACACCATACAGCGAACGGACACAAAACACGCGTTAATGTAAGCCGAAACCACTTGCGCGTATTTCAGCATATTTAATCAACCGTATAGAAAAGTTCAGGCATACAAGAAAACGTAAAGAGGTTAAATTGAAAATGTACACTGACCTGCAAACTTATATCTTGGAGTGGATATCTTCACAAAAAACACGACTGATCATTCATGTTTGAGCAATTTTCTAAGGGAACCAATGAAGGCGACTTGGAGAATCTGAACTATTCACACTGGAGGTCCATTTAATATTCTTATGTCTGTTTTCAGTTCCTTAATAGGTCAGCTGATATGACACACAAAGTTAATAAAATTACTTAACTGTGACAGTGCAAATTTAGATGCTCCTTCGGTACAGCGATAGTGATTATACTGTGGGTCCGAATCCCACTGAGCGCGCCGAATTTCTCATAATTGAGTCAGACGAATTACTGAAATCTCATAAAACGCCTATAAGTAAAGTTGACCTGGCAGTTGTCTGGTGAATTCTAGATTGATTGCTTAAGATTCCTGTTTGAACAGTCAGCTTGCTGTATCAGAATTTGTGGTAGGAAAAGTGACATGACCCAAATGTGACGAAAATCACTATTCCCGGTTGGTCCTAGTACCTCAGGTGGTTAGAACATTGGCTGTACCAAGCCTTGCCTTTGTTGTCCTGGTTTCGCATCCCTCTGAGGCTGCTTAGGTTTTTGCAAGTGGGTCAAAGGAATTATTCAAATCTGTCAAAAAAGCAAATGCGATTTTGATAATTGACATGTGACTATAAACTAAAATAAAATGCCTACTGAATAGCTAGAGTAATAGTTGTCGCAAAGTCTTGTAAACGGTGAGCCCGGCGGGTGTCTAGCAATTCAAAACCACCTCCGATTCAGGCGCGCACAAAAGTGTGGCATCGTAGGATTTGGAGATGGGCAAAGTTAATTAAATGTCGTTGCGATTACGCTGAAATAGCTGAATCATGCAGCATTTTTCGGTAGCAAACGGCAAGATATGGCGACGTATAGACAAGTGTTGGTTGCCTCCATATACGGAAGGGCATAAGAAAATAAGCAAACTCTGGATCATTAAAATTAAACATCTACTTCCGAGCTCACACGGAAGGATGAAAGAATTCTGATCGGTATATTGACAGTAGGTGAAAGAATGCACTAATTATGCCAGAAGTCACGAGTAGCCTTTTGTCAAACGAAAACCGACCAACATATGTCGGCCAAAATTCACAATCAACAGTAACCTACCTTTCAGTTTATCAAGAACAAAAATCAAGCACTGATAGTATTATTATACACGTCAGAAATAACCATTATCCAGAGGAGGGGGAAGATTCCAATAGTTTGAATATTCGTGCTAAATGAGGTAGCTTATTTTGTAGAAGTACATCACATTTGTTAAGGCAAACGTATGAATATGTAAAAGATAATAGTGAAATAGCTTTTGAAAGCGGTTTACGTCAATTTTCGGGATTGACTTCATTTCTAAAACGAAAGGCTCTGCAATTGGTTTTTGTCAGACATTTCCATGCGAATTCCGTGTCAGGTCATATTTGTGGACACAACCAAACAAGAAACCGAATCTCTTGAAAAAAGAGAGGTGCAAAGCAGGGATCTGTGACAATTGTGCTTTTATCTAATATGCCGTCCGTTCAAAAACCTTAAATGGGATATTTTTTGGAGGAATGTTTACGCTTTTGCCTTTTTTCAAAGCAATTCCAGGTGGATATTGATAATCATTTTACAGAAGACGATACAACTGCATTTCATCACTTTCTGGCGATACCTCCACCACATTGTTTTGCATTCGGCCTGTTCTACAATTACAAATATAACACAGAGTGGCCACACTAATTTTAAAATATTTCTCTAACCTCTAAGCAACGCCTGATTCGTTCTTATATTACGTATCAGTATAAGTCAGACAGTGCAACAGCGTTAGACATTAAAAAAGTCAAAATGGGCGTCTGGTAGTGTAATTTTTGCAGTTACACATGGCGTATCTGCTTGTGCTTGAAATGATGGGTGTGTTTATACTAAGGTTTGCCTTTATTTTGGGCAGAGAACCAAAAGTCAAGAAACACGCATTATTGGCGGAAGGAAAACCTGAAATTTCCAAGAGGGACGGGTTTACACATGTCTTGTCTTATCTGATTAACGCAGTCTAAATTTACAATTCAAGTCAACAGTGACTGCGTTGGCAAAGAATAATCGTTTTCATTAATGGACTATACTAGACAAACTTGTATAATGCGAACAGATAGGAGGGACAGCTACAAACATAGGAAATCATTCTATTTCAACGTAGTTTATTTTGCTCAAAATTCTAAATATTTCCAATGCTTCATTAATTTAAAAGCATCAGTCTTAATAGGAGACGGAATTTACTTTTGAAATATTGTTGTTGTATGCATTACTGTTATTGAGATTTGTTAGTCACTGTACATAGTGCTTTTGCCACTGCCGACCTGGAGGGATGCTTCAAATCTTTCTTACTGAAAAATTTTAAATGGAGAAGTAAACTCGTACCGTTTTAATTCAACGCAAAATGTTCTTCATATAGTTTGCCTGCATTCCTTTACACATACTACATATTACCTGGGTTCTATTTATTATTCAGGATCTTCTTCGATAGCACGTCCCATTGAATGTTTTTTCCGTCCCTAAATTAGCCTCAATATTAGGAGAAAACGGAAGGAAATGAAAGAAAATAAGTGAGAAGCAAGTGAAGAGGATGTAAATTCCTGATAATTATTGCACAAACCATGACCCATTTGATTACTTTTGTCCGAATCCCCTGAGACGTTTAGAATTTTGTTTACACTGCTTGGAAAAAATGAACCTAGTAACTGTGACACCACAGAATTAATGAAAATTATGCACAGATTGAGTCCTCTTCTCAGGTTTACCGTGACATTGCTCTAACTCAAAGTCTTGGCAAGGTGTTTAATTGCCTTGGAACATTGCAATACGACAAACTGATGAGAATAAATTGCCAAGTTACACTGGTTAGTTAAGTTTTAATAGGTGTTTAGATTAAAGCGCGTCTCAAAAAAAGTTATACGGGTAGAATAGGGGATGTTTTACACTGCCGCTTACTTGGCTATTTTTTATAACTTTTAGAAAAGTAATGAGCAAACTTAGAGTAAATTCTTCATTCCGATTAAAATTTGTTTTTATATTTTTGTGTTGACTAGCGATAGTCAGTCGTACGTTTCTCAGCTTTCCTATAGGGGAATTAGGAGAAATCAGGGAAGGCCGAACCATGGATTGGGAAGGGTGTTTCTAGAAGAAACACAGGGTCTACTGTGAAGGATGTAAATTTTATTATGCACACCAATCGTTTTATTTCACAGCTTTAAGATGCTTGTCTGAGTTGCCAATTTTTAAGCATAAAGATGCTTTTCCATTATTTTAGTAAAACCATGGCAACCGTCTAGGGACGAGGATGATTGTTTTAGCTACTCAATAATTAAAATAAATATCAGATTAACTACTGATTTCTGTGATCAAAAATGATGCACAGTCTGCAAAACACAAGTTTTAACTCCTTTCCAAGCATATGTTTAATGTAGACGTTTGGAGAAAGCAGTAGACCCTAAAATGATATCTGATAAATTAACTATTGTCTTGCCCCTGCAGGCAAATAAATTTCCCTAAATGTCTTTTCCGCCTCTTCACTCACTCCATTTATTGCTGTTAGAAAGTCAATTTTTCTATTTTACCGTGCCTTAAATTCCTCATCCGAACCGTCTGATTTCGTCGATGGCTTGTTGCCTTTGCTTAATTGTACTTGCTTAGAAAGATGTCAGTTCGCCTTTCAGTAATTCTGACCAGGCTAACGCTGAACTTCTCTGTAGAGGGTAACTGAAGTGCCTGAGACGTTTCTTATCTGAACTGAACGCCGGCATATCGAACTGTCCCTCCGTTATCATTATTTTGTCCTAACATTCTGATTATTGAGAAGAAAGTTAGCAGATTTTATAAGTTTCGCCAATACTCGCGGCGAAAGGTGCGATAGACTGTTTTTTCTTTGTTAGCAACCACAGATATAACATACAGATATTTTTAGAAGTCAAGTTTAGAATTTTAAATGAACCTTTCTTTAAATGCTTATCACCTTATTACCTAATCTGCTGCTTTCTTTGAAAACTGTGGCAATTTTTATGGTGTAACTATATTATTTTACACATGATTGCACACGACATCAAACTAGTCAGTTTCTGTTATGCATATAAATACCTCAAGTTCGAGCCGGCGTACGGTCGACAGCCAAAACGGGCTGCAATTCCGTGTACAAGGATGGAATTCATGAACATGTATAACCGGACTGCAATGAAAAGCAGAACAAGTAAGTAACGGTTGAAAGTTGAATAATCCTATAAATGCTGTGAGGAACAAGTAGCTACAATATGCTTTTATTTATTCTTTCTAAAAATCTATGTTATTGGACCGAAAACTGCCCCTTTCCGACTAGCCTTCTGGAAGTTGATGAATAAAGTTTTTGACTGGTCTGAGTTCAGTTGAGTCATGCAGACATGATAAAAGAGCCCGCCTGTTTCGTTTGTATGAATTAGCCATTCAATAACCGTTTATCTTGGAAGTATTTGAATTACACGTCGTTCTAGCAGCATCACATGCAGGCTTATTTGAGACAACACCAAGACAGGTCGTCTGGAAAAGAACCTAGGGTGATGCTACACTGTCTGCTTAACTCGCAGAAACGCTCGGCAGCAAGCAATTGACAGTCCGCAAAGTGGATGAACTCGACATTATAAAGAAATAGTTAGAGAAAGTGGATAGCAACACTGACTGACAGAGAAAAAAACGTCAGGAGACTTCGCGCACTTTGAGACGTTAATTATCATTTAATTGTTTGGAGTGTACCCGTGTGGATCCCATTGGTAATGATATATTTACAATATTGGAACCTACAGTGCGTGACTGATCTCATGAAATGTTAGCCAAAATTCTGAAATGCGTCTTCGACTAGGAAGGATTAATAAAGTTACGTTGCAATATTAATTGCTATGTTGCACATTCCTATAGTACTACGGACTTACTAGGATGTCAGCTTTTGAATGCACTTCTTTTTGGCCTCCCGCGGTAACCGTACTCGCTAAACAATGACCATTTAAGTAGCATGCATTCTTCACACTGATTTTCGATGGTCTTGTAAATTCAAATATATTTTACAGAAAACATGCACAAAATGTGTATTCTTTTATTTGTTTGGTAGAAAACCATATTGTCTTTATTTTAGACACCCTAAGGAAGGTTATCTCTTGGCTTTAAAAAGTTTCTGATTATGAGGTTTTTAAGACCGTGCGATGGCCATATACACAGAATCGCACGTGTCCGTTTAACATGGTTCTTCGTGAAGTGTACAACCTTGCCCGTATCCATTGCAAAATTTTATGAATCCATACAGTATCGTCTTAAATGCATAGAAAGATATATGATTTTCTTTACGCGAGCACATGCAGCCTGCAGACTGAAATTGTTAAACGCTAATGCAACGGCTGGTCGGGCTCAAAATTATTCGGGAATTGGAAAACTTTTTCAAAACCCAGATAGACGATTTTTCGGGTATAAAATGTGACAATAATGTAATATTCTACCAAAAATATAAGAAAGCATATTTTGTGCATGTTTTCTATAAAATATACCTGAATTTACAAGGCCATCGAAAATCAATGTGAAGAATACATGCTACTTAAGTAGTCGTTGTTTACCGAGTACTGTTTCTGCGGGAGGCCAGAAAGAAGCGCATTCAAAGGCTGACATCTTGACAAGTCCGAAATACTATGGGATTGTGCTGTAAAATAATTAATATTGTAACGCCACATAATTAATCCTTCCTAGTCGAAAACGCATTCCAGAATTTCGGCTAAAATTTCTTGAGATCGGTCACGCACTGTATTTAAAATCACCTAAGGTCGGCACTCACTAATTTGGAGCAAAATTGGGAGAAATGGAAAACATTTGCCTTTGTAATGGAACCCCCATCCAAAGTTAAAGCATAGAGAGGAGCAAACAGTATAAAAACGTACATGAAGCGGCCATTTATGTCCCCTTCAGTGTACATAACCGGCATGCCGAGTTCCATATGGGAAAAACTGAGACTTTGGTCAGCATGAACTAGCGTAAGCGTCTAATACTTTGCCGTTTAAACAGTGAAATCATACTTTGTTTTATTTTATTGTTCCTGGCCGCTTTTATAAGCGGCGTCAATGCGAGGGGTCATGATACTGACTTAGCATCGATTGTGAAATCGTTTTGGTGTAATAGAGAGCTGATGAGTGACAACTAAACCAGAAGTTGTTTTTTCAATCTCTCTTATAGCTGTTATCAATTTTCCTTTTGCGTGGCTCCTAGGCAATTTCGGACACCTTGACGAATGCGTGGAAGATCATCTTATCCTTTAAGTAGATTTTGTTAAAAATGTCTCCTACTAGAATAACGCTTCTACAAAACCAATAAATCTTATATTGTTCTAAAATTCCAATTTTCTGTACTCCTTTTGAAATAAACGGCCTCAAATATACAGTGAGTGAACGATCTCATGAAATGTTGGCTGGAATTCTGAAATGCGTTTTTGATTAGGAAGGATTACTTGGTCGCGGTTGTAATACTAATTATCTTAAGGCACACTTTTATAACACTTCGGACTCGGCAAGATGTCGGCTTTTAAATGCACTTTTTGTCAATTTCCTGTAGAAAGCATGCTCGGTAAAAAAATGACTACTTAAGAGCATGCATTTTTCCCATTGATTTTCGATGGTCTTGCAAATTCAAATAAATTTTATAGAAACCATAAACAAAAATATGCTTTCTTTTACTCAATCAATAAAGCATTACGTCTTCCTTATATTTTATACGTAAGGAAGGAGTATAATTAGGTTTTAAAAAAAGTTTTCTGAATTCCGAATAATCTGGAGCCTGATCATTCGTTGCATTAGCGCTTAGTAATTTCAGTCTGCAAGGTGCATGCGATCCGCGTAATTAAAATCACATATTTTTTCTATGCCATTGAAGAGGTATCATACAGAGTCCATGAAATTTTGAAATGGATGCGGACCATGTTCTACATTTCATTAGGAGCAGTGGTAAACGGCCAGGTACGATGCTATGTGTATGGACATTTCGCGGTCTTAAAAAGTCTCATAATTCGAAACTTCTTTAAAACCTAATTATACTCCTTTCTTAAGAATAAAATATAAAGAAGACGTAATGCTCTATTGAGTGAGTAAAAGAAAGCATATTGTTGTTTATGGTTTCTATAAAAGTTATTTGAATTTGCAAGATCATCGAAAATAAATGGGAAAAATGCATGCTACTTAAGAAGTCATTTTTAACCGAGCACGCTTTCTATAGGAGATTGACAAAAAGTGCATTTAAAAGCCGACATCTTGCCGAGTCCGAAGTGTTATAAGAGTATGCCTTAAGATAATCAGTATTACAACCGCGACCAAGTAATCCTTCCCAATCAAAAACGCATTTCAGAATTCCAGCCAACATTTCATGAGATCGGTCACTCACTGTATATATCTTTCTATTTAATGCGTACCTAGAGCACTTCATATGGTTTTAAAACTACCTGAAGCAAAAAGTAGGCAGCCCTCCAAATGTCTGTTCATAAAAGGCGCTCATAAAACTGAAAAATGATCTTGAAGTCCAACTATTCGTCTACTTTTATTGAGCAGCTTCAGATGGCATAGTTGCCTGCGGATCACTGCAGAAAATGAAACTTTCTTAAACTCTATCTACGAAGGATATGCAACTGTTTTTGCCCGTAGAACTGTCCCTCTGAAACATCCATTACTTAGCCTGCCATGCTTATAAAAGTGGAAATAATTGGAAGGACTGGTAAGGGTGCTACTGAAAATTTAGCATGCTGCGGTGCGATATTTATGCTGAGCGTTGGTCTCGAATTTGGACAGAGTTTGTAAGTTGGATCATTAAAAAACAAATCTAGTCATCTTTTTCCAATAAAGCTGATGAGAACTGTCCTAGTTCCGCATTTTTAATCGATAAAGTTCTATTTCTGACACTTACGCACAAAGCAAGTGACCCAATGACAGAAACAAAATAGCGACTAAACAGAGGGCATAGAAGCCCAACTTAAGAAATGTCTTCGGAAATTAAGAGACCAGGATTTTCTCAATGAACAAAAGTTCGAATCTCTTAAACCCACAAAAGCGATACCCCTAAGGCTGTGTTTTGCCAAGGATTCATAAGCCAGACCTTCCGATGCGGCCGATACTAGACATGGGTAATTCACTCAACCACGCAATTGCAAAGTGGCTGGCTGGAAGGCTTAAGCCGATTCGACACGTGGCTTACGGTACACATTTAAATTCATCGATTCCCTAAGACGCACAAATCCCTAGACTTTGCGCCTTTGTTCACTACAGTCCCCTCTCGTAAAAGCTGAAATTTTTATGGGACAAGATCGAAAGGCAGGATTTTCCAATCGGAATATCAGCCGGAAACCCAAAGGAATCGCTCTTTCGCTGCACGTCAAATGTCCATCTCAGATTTGATGGCTAATTTTACCACCAGATCGAGGCGGTAGGGATCACACTTTGGACCTCTACTAACCGATGTCTTCATGGAAAATCTTGGGAAAAACCAGCTCTACCCAGTTATAAAAGGACACTTTTTCTTATGCTCGATACGTTAGGGACATTTTTGCCGTAGGGGATAAAGAGCTTGATTTGAACACCATCCTGCATAAAATGAATCAGACTCACCTAGCACTAATCTTCACTTTGGAAGAAGAAAACGGAGAGTGCTTATCAATTCTCAACATCCTACTTAATCGAACCCTGGATGGAAAAATTGGTAGAAGTGCATTTCGTAAGAAAACATGGGCAGAGCAATACACAAATTTCCATCTTTTTATCCTGTTGCCTCACCAGCCGAGCTAGGAAAATATGCACCCCAGATAGGTTTAAGAATGCACGCTGAGAAAAAATGGCTATCTTGGAAAGTTTGTTAACAAATATATGGAAGAATAATCCCTAAAATCTGGTTTGCCGACGGATGAGAAAGAGTTATTACTCGCACTGTCATTTTCAGGGGATCCGGCCAGAGAGATTAAACTCTGCTATTCCGTACACGTATCCGGCCGCTAACATAAGACTAGTTTTCACAAGCATTTCGTTTCTTCGCCTTGAAGGTAAGGATAGACTGCCTTCTCAAATCTCTTCAATACGCATCTACCACTTCAGTTGTTCCTATGGGGCAGCTTATATTGGCTGAACACCTAGGCGCCTATTCAAGCCTGGTGCGAGAGAAGCCTCCTGTCTGGCTAAATTGAGGTGGAAAAAAGTCCATTTCTAGCGCAATTGTTGTTCGTTTGGTTGACAGCAGCCATCGGGTAAACGTCAACTGAGAAATCCAAGTCATCTGTAAAGTGCCGGCGAGACACTCCTAGTTGCTGCGTCAGAGAATACTTGCGACGGCAGAGGTAGTGGCCATATTGTTAGTCAACCAACCTTGTGCTCACATCAGGTGTTTTTACAAGCGCTAAGGCTCCCATGAGCAAAGACAAACCCAGCATGCGTGTTCAAGCCTGTCTTCTCGCGTTACAGCGATGAAACAGGGGCAGCTAATGGCCAGGCGCCTTCCCCCACCCCTCTCTAAACCCCAGACAGAACTAGACTCTGACCCCTGACCTCTGAACGTCCTTCAATCCTCTCCCCCATACTGACTTTTATTGACTGTTTAATTTTTGCGACTTTACCCTTATATTACTTTACGGGCCTGATGGTGAATATTCGAAAGCGTATGCCTGCTGGACTTGATTTCACAAATGGGTATCATCGCTGAACAAAAGAAAGTGTTGACCAATTATCAACACCTGAAACAAAGCATTAAGTCTTACAATGCCGAGCAGCACACAGAAATGCGAATTCCATGCTTTGCTTCTGATTAGGTTTCAACAGTGAGCATAAAACCCCCACAGAAATTGAAAACCGTTTGATGGTATCCACTGGCTGATGGGTTGTCTACGGGGACGCACTGTTTGAAGTTCAAATATTGTAGACGAAATTCATAATTTCGTGTAAGTTTATAAAACTCCCGAGAATTTTCGACTCCGCGAAAGAAAATTCGTCATCTACTTTCGTTGGGTATTGCTTTAGTGACACTTAATAGGTCAGATTTTGAATTCACACCTCAGCATACAAATAGCTTCTTCTCAGTCCTTACGTTCACAGTCGGACTTTCCCAACTAGAGGAAAGCCGCCAGGACAACGTATGCAATAACAATAGGACATTGAGTTCTGAAATAGCCATGCAAGTCTATCTGACTTACGCACACAATCTAAATCTTGTCAAAATTTTCTGCAGAACACTTCTTAAAATGGCGCAAGCGTAGATCGCCATGGGACAATGATTTTATGCCATCATCAAATTTGGGGTTTACTATGGAAGATGATTGCACTGCCTTACTTCATTTTGGTCCTCTACTTACTCCTTCTGCCCCACCACCTCCCGCTCCTCTACATCAACATCTTTTTCTGCCCCTCCCCCTGAGACTTTTCTGTCCTCGGAGCATTAAGATCAGCAGTGTGTCTGCTGGCCTTCCATTAACTGCGGTGAAAAAACACAATGCCCAGTTGCCATTAGTAGCAATATACGGCCAACTCACAAAGCAGACGGTTCCAATGCCAAGAAGGCAGTCTAAAACGGATTGGTCGACATAAGGACTTTTTTTCAGTCGTCCCTGCCTGAAATCTTACTCTCACAACCGCCTTTCCCCTACACAATTGATACATGGCGTCTTCTTCCCATGGTTTCGCCCACCTCCGCTAATTCTGTCCATTGGGGCTACAATTCCTTCTTGCTTGACTGAGTTAGCTCCTCTAAGGAAAGAGTTAATAAGAAGGAGAGCACGGGTGGAAGAGGGCAAATGATCCCTAGTTCGACTGCCTCAGTCAGGGAAGACGAGGACTGAGTGCAAGGAAAAAAAGTGTTTATAGCCCGCTTCTCAAGCTCACAAGGAACCACGGGTTGTGCACATAATCTATGAGACTACTCGCAAACGAGACCAAACTGACTCATTGAAAAGTCAAAATAACGGATGGAAACTGTGATTGCAAACGCACTTGAGAACCTCAACGTAGTTGCGCTTATATAGATGAGTTAATTTTATACCTTACCTCTTCCCGAGGGGCTGCCAATTGCTGTGGACTGTAGCCTGCAAAAGACTAGTTAATTTATGTGACAGCAAGAGAAAAAATTTCCCGTTAACCAGCAGTAAACGCGTAATCGACTTCTTCCACCCCCCAGCACCTTGTGTTCACTGTTCTGAAGGAGAGTCCCCGTCAGCAATGCAGCAAGCAGGGCGAATTAGGAAACATTTAACGGGGTTCTAGCAAATGATTTCGATCGAAAGGCAGTCTTGTGTTGTCTGCTAGAGTGCAGCACAGTCCTGAAAATGTTTATGTACATCAAGTTTTGGCTTAAGCGTGGGCATGACTTCGATTATCTGCAGACGGTAATCTTGTCATAAAGGGCAGCCTTAAAATTAAACATTTTTTCACCGGTTTGAGATGAGTAAATAATTTATATCGTTTAGTGGGAGGCTGCTCAGAGACGTAATATTTGCCTTTCGTCAAGGAAAATAATCACTGTTTGTAATTACGCGCTTAAGTGAGTGATGTCGTTTCTGAAAAATCTGTAGGTATGGGAAATTGTCAGAAGCAAAAATGACCACTCAGACAGTCTAGCTGCAGCCCGTTTTCCCAAATATGCACCATTTAAGTAGCCATTGAAGACAAACAGGACTTCTATGATCAGCTGGGTGAATTTCCACCCATAGATAGGTATCATTACTGTATGTAATACCCTAAAATGACATTGTGTCCAAACCATTATTACAAATTACTTAAAACAAGCCTTGCTATCCAAAACGTACTACTGATTTGCCTTAATTTCTCATGGAATGTTTTCCCCTTATTGTGCATGCAAACAAATGGAGAAATGGATACGTGAATAATACTGTAAACGCAAACTAACAAATGTCTGCTGACACACATTCATATGAAGTTTCATTGTTTCTAAATCGTCAGTAACACAAGGAGTCCCATCTAAATATTCAGACAAAAGAACGCTGCAGGGCTAGCCAAAGTAAACATCAGTGTAAAGGCATCGTTACTCAAACCAAAAATTGATTGCAACGAAGAGGTCAGTAACTATAGCCGTTGTGGGCTTCTCGTGTGTCCTACATGTCATCAAACGTAATGGGTTTGCTGAAGTGCAAAACTAAAAGTAGATAACTTTCATTGTGTAACTTGCGTCGATTTTTTAACTACCTTAATGTCTGTGAGCACATCATACGCAGAACAGAATTAGAGCTATAAAGTCGTATGGTTCGTATGCTCGAGTCGAACAAAATGGCTCCCATGCTTCATCTTCTACCTCCCGCCCACCGATCGATTTCACGGCGCGCTACATGCAATTAAGACAATAGCTAAGGCTTCCCACAGACTCGGTGCAGTTCGCGAAACATCCTGATGCGCTGAACCCTAGAGTTGCATCATTTATGCATGCCCTTGGCTAACGCGTTTCTGTGGACACGACTCTCTGACTGAATTTCCTTTATATCTCGGTCGATCCTACACGCCAAGACGAGAATAATGATTGCTAATACTAATCCCTCACGAAGTCATTGTAGATGCTATAATTAAATCATTGGTCACTTTCCTTACGGAGTAGGATTTAAGGCAAAGCCATATTCGTAACTTTGGAATGAGATCGTTATTTTACGGGGTTCTTCACTTAAGAATTGGAAGTAGTTACTTTTCGACAGAGGACATCCGATGAAGCGGAAAAAATGACCAAAACGAAATGGGTGATTTTCGCTTTCGTATTCCTAAGCCGACCGCAGGTGCTCATTAGGGACCAGAGTCTTTTCCAGCAACGATCGGTTAAAATTCCATTTCGGTCTGCTGAATTTGAAAATCCGGGGTTTTTCCTACAAAAGGGACTTTTTAATCATTTGATATCTCAATGCCTTGCTTACTTTTTGTGACTTTTGAATTTCTACCCCAGAGCTCGAAGGAGGGCTTGCCTGCATTTTTTTAATTATGACTGTCAAGGAACATTCACTACTGCTGATTCTAGTAAAAGAAACAAAATATGCCCAACCACAGCCAAGGGGATCATACTCGGAGATTTAAGTATCTCAATCAGTACTCCCAACAGCTCAAATCTTATCAAACTACCCAAGAAAGTCTACAGTCCAGGCGTTGTGGTACAGGTTCAAAAGAAGGAGCTTTAACATTGAATTGCTGCATTTTATCCCGTTGGATACTCAAATTAACTTTCCCTGTCTCTCATTGCGCAAATCCATAAAAAAGCGCAACTTGTACTGACTGAGGACCCGACTGCACCCCTCAGTCCACATAAAACAGCATACTGGAATTTAAAATGCAGATTATTTTCTGTTTTTCAATTCATATGCGCGTTGATGATTTCATACGATTCCGTGTCTTCTCCATTTACTTATTTCTGATGCTCATGATTTATTTACGTGGACTCTAACTGGCATTCTCGCACAGAAATTTAACTTGATACAAAGGAGTTAAATACATGGATTTAATTCATGACTACTGCCAATCGTCACTGAAACTTAGCATGAACTGGCAAATATCAAAACCAGTTTTCCCCTGTTGGAAGGAACGTCATACAGGGTCGTTTCCTTCATCGTTTCGTTTATTTGAGTTGACCCTACACGCTTTTTTAGAATAAGCCATAGACTAGCCCATTTTTGGAAAGAGCTCTATGCAGAGATTTAAAGAGATTGGAATGTTACTCGACTGTTATTCCTAAGAAACCCTGTTAAAAGAATAAGAAAAGGTTTTCAATGCAAGGGATTATTAAACTGAACGTAAAGTGCCAGGATAAGAATTGGAACCCAAAGTTAAAAGGGGTAAATTCGCTGCCCCAAATAAACTCGAAAAGGAGTGGAAATTGCGATGGCGGTTACATTGTGTGACATCACTAAACTTCGGACGTACTTGTTTAAGCGAAAACGGTCTTTATACATCTATAAGAGACCCTGGTATGTCAACAGTCAGATTACATACGACATGAAAGGTGATAAAAAGCTCAGGAGGGTTTTGAGTTGTGGGTGACATGGGGAGGTGTAGGCAGTGTAAAGGGCCTTAGAGGACGGGAGGGTAATGGGTGGGCCATGTGAAGAAAACCAGAATCAGTGGAACATGATAAGGGATGAACAGCCTGGAATGTTGGACAAGCTAAGAAAAAGACGTGGCTACCGTACGGGTGCGAGAGGAGGTAGGGGGACATTTGACGCGCGTTCACTACCATGGTGGTCCAACTAAGCGCGCAGTTCCGGTCGAATCTTTGGTTCAACTTAGGAGCCTGACTGTCCTTGTATTGTAGAGATAACCTTACACGCCGACACCTATCCAGCAAAACGTCTTGGCTGAACTGTTGGGTGGCTTGTTTTCTATTCTCAAGAGCCCATTTGGTATATCTTCTACTAGCTGACTTACCAGCTTACTTCATGTGCGTTCAGTTCATTTGTGGTAACAACTGTATGCAAAGTTATGTGCACTGCCAAAAGTGACCTAAGGCATCTTAAGTCAGTCTAACTGAGTGGTCGTTGTAGAAGCCAGGAATTTAAGCCTGACAGCCACCTGAGCCTGCCCCATTTATCATGCGGCCCTTGCTTGGTCGCATTCTTTAAAAAAGGTTGGAATGTTCGCAGGTTTCCTCAAAATGGGCGAGTCCGTTAATTTTGCTTCTTTTGGACAGCAATAATTTGATTGCAATCGTTTATGTAGCCACCCAGGCAGGACATGGACATAGAGGACCCCGTATTGCATGTAAACCTCTGTTAAATTCCATGGAAATTAGTATTGGCTTAAGGTAAGAATTAGGGTCAATGTTAAAGCTACTGTTGTGGTTAGAATTATGATTTCGGTGAAGGTCAGGGTTGAGGACAGGGTCAAGGTTTGGGTTATGCATAAGACACAGCAATAGGTACCCTTCCTGGAACTCAGTCGAAGAACACCTGGGTAGGATGGTATTTGGTAGCCCTGCCCACTGATTCTACAGTTGTACTTACTGGCTCGATTTCAAGCTCTGTGATTACGTTCTCATTATGTCTGGGTGTGCACGCGCAGAAGCCCTGTCAGGATGACATTCGTCTTCACTTTAACCGCCCCGAGAACGAGGCGCTGCAAAAAATGTCTATATAGACTCATTGTATTGCACTCTCACACGGAAATCTTTAGTAAAGGGCAAAAGATTCATGATCTCAGTATGCTTGTAATTGCATGCACGCACTGTGCTACCTGTATCCGATTTATTTTAGAGGTACTATCCTAGGCTGCATACCACAGTACCCGGATGTTACCTGACAGCATAACCATCCGTGTGCCGTCGCAGTTTTTGTAAGGGCATGACCATTCGACATCTACATATGACCCTACAGGTCAGTAGTCCTTTCTGTTGGAGATACTGCACTATGTAGGACGACTGGATTATTTTCAGGATCCGCGAATAATCTGTCGGCCTATGCACTGGCGGTCTTGCTTTCCTTCGCCTTCTAAGAGACTGGGCTCTGCAAGCAGAATAAAGTGTAACTTCGTATACAGAGTGCTTCTTCCTCTTTACATTGTATAGAGCACAATTCACGTATAGTAAAACAACTACTGCAATAGTTTTAATCCTAGAAGTGGCCACAGTGACATTACACTATTATTTGCAGATTTTCTCTTTCGCCCAAACATGTTTTTCATATTAAAGTCTTGCCCCGCTTGCGTTATGTCGTCCTGCGTGCTGCTGCCTGACTCTCGTGTTCTCATGTCTATTCTGTCGGTTAGAGTATTATCGCACATACTGCGGAATGACCTTAAGACGCACTGCATTCTTCCTATTGGTTGTTCGCCTTCACTTGTTATTCTTTCCAATCTCGGGCAAGGATGAACTTATTCCGCAAACCGTACTGATTATCCATGCTTATTTCTATACCCTCCTTGCAATTTTCACCTTATTTAAATTAGGCTTCCGCTTTGCCAGGAACGTCAATTCCAGGCATACGCTACAAGCGCCATTTACGCCTCCACTCATCTGCCCACCCACATAGCCCCTATTACCACCGGTCCTGCAATACAGGTAGCTGGGAGTTTTCGGTACCGGAGGGCTACCAACTACCATCTAACCAACACCTGCATTACAGAGAGACGCGCTCCTAATCGCCATGTTCTTCTGGGAGAAGAGCGGGTATACTAGCAATCATCACCAAAATTTTAAATATATTCTACGGAGAACTCGTTACCGAGCAGGTTTTCATTGAGGAATTCTA
>CACRXP010000238.1:671533-695166 GCA_902702965.1 Spirometra erinaceieuropaei | reverse complement strand
AAAAACATGCATAAAATATTCATTATTTTGCTCATTCGGTAGAAAATTACGTCATTTTCTAGTTCTATGCCCGACGGAAGGGTATAAGTCGGTTTTCAAAATATTTTCCAATTGCGGAATAATGTTGAACCCGTTCTGCCGTCACAGTTGGATTCAGGGTTTTCAAACTACAAGCTGTATATTTTCCGCGTTTGGAAAACCACAGGTTTCTCTACGATAATAAAGGGGGACCATATAGGGTTCATAAAATCAAGCAGTAGAGTTGGTCCATGTTGTTACATGTCACATTGATAAGTGCAGAGACATGCCGATTTATGAACTGCCATTTCACGGTATTCAAAAGTCCCCCAATTAAAAAACATTTTCAAAACCGAATTATATTCCTCTATTGCGTATAAAATTGGAGGAAGAGGTAATTTTCTACCGCATGAGCTAAAGAATGATTATTTTTATGCATGTTTTTTTTATGAAATATAATTGGACTTTAGAGGCATGGAAAATCAATGAGAAAAACTCATGCTAATTAAGTAGTCCTTTTTTCTAGACTATACTTTTGCATGCAGCTGAAAGGAAGTTTATTCGAAAGCTGGCATGCTGGAGTAACTGACATATTGTAGAATTATGTTGAAGGCTGAGGAGTTTTACAACCCCACTTAATTAATCTTATGAAACCAAAACGGATTTCGGAATTTCGGTTGACATTTCATGAGTTAGCCTACTTACCGTACTTATACAGTATGAATTTTCGGGGTTGATTTTTGAAGTCCTTATAAATCAGAATAGAGTTTGTAGAAAGCACGCTCAAAAGAGCTGTTTCTTTTATTCGTTTAGCACAAAAAGACGTCTTCATCAAATGGGATGCCTAAGAAAAGGGTATCGTTCAGGTTTGGAAACGTTTTTAATCATGTTTTTTCAAGACCATAAAAGGCACTTTCAAAAAGCATCGCATCTGTCTATTTATTAATGCTGTTTGTATGGCATGCAGCGTGATCCAATTCCAGCAGCGTTGTATGAGTCCCTATGTGACACCTTGTTAAGATAACATAAGAATGCATAATAATCCTTATACGAGAAATACACAGCATTTAGTTTGCTAACTCTGAATGCAGGTGTAATGGAAAGCCGGGCCCAAAACCATTCGGGAATTCAAAAGTTTTAGAATCGAGAAATTCTCATTCTTAAGGTATAAAGCTGGAAGGGACGTCCTTTGTAGCAACCAAGCACAAAAATAAATATTTGGATGTAGGTTTTCAATAAAAGATGTTCAAGTTAAAAAGTGCATCGACCATCAATGAGAACAGTTCATACTATTTAAGTGCCACTTGTTTACAGGCTGCAGTTTTTGCAGGCAGCCAGGGAGAAGCTCGTTTAAAAGCCGCATCCTGATGTGACTGAAACATCTGGGGGTCATGTTGCACGATAGTCAATATCAATGCACTTCCTCAATAATCTTTTCTGACCGAGAACGCATTTAAAAATTTTGAGTTAACCTATCATGAGATAGAAAACGTACTGTAATCAGTCCGTTTCATCCGGAAATCCATCAAGGATTTTTGGTCACTAAACCGCACTGGCGTACATTATCTTATTTTAACTAAACGCAGCCAAGGCCAATTATTCACCGAAAAGAAATATTTTCTAGATTCACAGCCATGGAGCACATCTTTGCTCCATCTCCGTTTTTAGGCAAAATAACCTTCCAATAGCTTGCAATATTAGCTAAGGTTTTGTATAATAACCTAAATTACACTTTACTGTGCAAAAAAATTTTTGGAGAGTCAACTTGAGCCTCCGGCAAATCTATTATTGCAAATAAAACATGACAAAATACCACAGTCTTCTTCTCACTTAAACCACGGATAGCGCCTAGTTATTCCTTCTCTTCAACAATCCGCCGACAATAGCTCGTATTATAACCAATTTCTTCCCCAACACTAAGCGGCTAAAAAGTCGTGCGCCGCCTGCTCCCCCTTTGCCATTTCCGGTATGTAAGTTTGACGAGCACAACTGGTGACTCTTTTGTTGCATGCAGCCGAAAACTAACTGCAGATATACAGATGACAACGACTACGACTACATACAGACTATACAGCAGCCACGGCATATAGATGGTGGCGGTCCGCTGACACGGTGCGTCGGCGGCTTCGAGATGTAGATGTGATGGGGTGAAAGGGTGTCGGAGGGACTGGTAACTTGGGGACGGAGAGCCAAGGTCGTTGATCTTGGGCGAGGAAAACTCTGCATTCTGTCGCCGCAGTTGTTGCAAGGGAGCATATGGGCGCGGACACGCAAACAATCCTGCCATCCTGGTTTATCTATCTCTCACTCCTCACCCTTCCCCACTGCCTTTCTGTCCACTGTCGGTACAAGTATTCTACCACAGCGTGTGCATGCCTGCGCCGACCCGTGGTTTGCGCCCTCCCACTCATATCTGTGGCCCGAGATCTCGCCCAAACTGATACTGATGGCTGAAGGCCGGAGTGCCTGCATGTGGGTGTGTGTGTGCATATGTGTCCCGGATGAGAGGGTGGGGCGGCAAGATGTCTTTTTCTGCACCATCCCTCCCCCAGTTTCTCGCTCTCACAGCAGGATATCCTCATCGGCCTACTATTATTGCAGCTGATACTGAAAACAGAGGTGGTCGGAACAGTTGTCGTTCCGGCGTCGCTGGATATTAACCAGGCGGCGTAAACAATTAAGGAAACAAGCAGTGCAGACAGAAACTAGACACCCAACCCCCTTTCTATCCTTGCATTTGAAAGGAACCTCAAACTAGATGTCCAAACGGTAAACAAAGCAACCGGCTCCAACGCTTGCATCCTGGCAGAGTGGTACTTGTGTCTGTTTTCTTGATTGCCGCGGACTCAACTTTCTTCATAGCTCGCTGGGTCTCGCTGACTCGGTCCCTTTTCTGCAAGGCTGACTAGAAGCGTGTTTTTTTTACAAACAGTGCTGTCTTGAAGTCGGAGAAATAGAGGTAGTGTCGTCAGTAAACCATGATATTTTTCAGTCGGATTCGACAGCGTACTTGTTAGGCGGCGCCTTAAATCAGTAAAAGCATTAATGGTTTTAGTTTTTGCCTCAAATATTTACAGAACAGGATTGCGGATGGCTGATTTTGTTGTTTTCGCCGTCCGCACGGCAAACCACGGCAATTTTAATGTTGTTTATTATTTCCTTCTGTTCCTTCCACTCAAAAATTGCATGTTTGTTAAAATACTGCGGGAAATGGCGGGCTATGAAAAATAACAGAATGTAACAAAATTAGATAAGTGCAAAGCATTCTTTTATTGAGCGAAGAATGGGTAAGCAGCAGTCTCAAAAACCTGTACTTCCAGTGCGCATGCGCCAAACCCGGCCGTGTAATTCTAGCACAGCCTGCTATTAATGCTACCGGAACTTCTTTGTTCCTCAAAGGTCGTAAAACATAGTTATTAGCCTAGACGGGTGACTTAAGAAGTGGAAGAATCATTTTTTTTTCAGCCGCAGTCCTTTTAATTACATAATTGCCATAACTTCCACCACTGCAGTGGTAGTAGATTTGTTCACACAAGAAATAACCGCACGAACTTCTCCCAATGTAATGAGAATTTTAAAAACTGCGGTTCTTTGTAACTTGACTAAAAACGATTGAATAAACCGTGCCTTAGCTAACGCGCACCGCTTTGATCAAAAGCGAAGGCTTTGACAGTTGTCTCTCAAAAATTCCGTCTGCTCGATGGTTTGTGTTTTGTGGCCGCGAAACTTACCCCAGTTTTTAGGCAGAGACTAATCGCCGTTCGATGTTATGATGCAGACATACATAACGCTCTATACAAAAAGGCTGGCAGGGTGAGGTGTAGAGAAGTACAACACCAATCAGCGGTACTAGCAGAAAATCCTGGGGAAGCTCGCGTCACTAATTAAGGAAAGGCAAATGAAGGCTAATGCAAAATAGTAACTTATTCTTAATATTTTATTCTAAAGAGTTTTAAGCAATGGAAAGATCGCTAAGTGGACGTTTATAAGGCTTTTTTACTACGGAAAACTTGTTTCCCATACGATGTTTGCAGACAATATGTCAGGGCATGGGACTGGGAAGCTCCGTATAATACAGGTGGACTTGCGTTAGATTTCAGGACGATTATGGTCAAGGTTAGGGTTGATTTCAGGACTAGGGTTCAGATTGGAAATAGCGTTTGGGTCAAAGTTGGTGTAAGGGTTAGAACAAGGGAATAGGTACTCTTCCTAGAACATAGCAGAGAGCAGCCTGTATCGGAGGGAGTTCCTACTTCCGTTTGCCACCCAGTACGTGATAGATTACTTTGAACAAATGACAATTTTCCTAAGTGAGAAAAAACTGTATCAAAAAACGACAACCGTAGAAAAATTAAACAGCAGATATATTGAAAATTTTCATGTTTTAGCCACTGAAAAATATCGCACACGTTTTAAGGCGGCTAAAGCCGTGTAACAATGCTGTTATCTTATCAGTGGGAAATTGGATGTAAAGACAGAAATTGGGAACTAAAAACCTCAGCACTAGTGTGTAATTTTCATTTCTTGGTAAGGATCATATCTTAATATATATTTGAAAAGTATTGCGCGAAGTACCGAAGATATATATTTGTCCCTAAGTCTATTTACTGGTCCATTCAATAATTACGAAGAAGCTCAGGGGATAATTAAATCCCAGTGGTTGGTGGAGTAGGGTCCGGGAGATAGCTAAAGTATCCTGAACATCCCGAACTGCGAGTCGCTGAATACTGACGGTTTACTGGAGATGATTTTGGAAGTAGACTGCTTATCAGGCTTAAGCAAATCAAAACAGTGACGAGATACTTAGAACATATATTAGCCTGGAGCAATATTTCCCCGGAATAAATTTAAAGCAAGCATAGACAGCAGAATTTATTGAAACCAATAAATTTCGCGACGGCAATTGAGATGCGCCATTGAAAGAACATACAACTCAATTGAATTCCTATTCTGCAGCCCCACCAAGGCTATCCAAGTTCCCCGGGTGAAGGATGCCTTGCCATTATACGCCATGCACTTGTGGACGCAAGTACATTGGGTGAACTCAAAAGCAATTGGCGGCCAGGTCAGTTGAGTACCTGCTTAAATGGATTATAAAGCAGGGGAATATAATTCACAGTCTTCTATCACAAGACCCCTCCTTGGAAACGGTCATTTGGTTGACCCCGAGTAATAATTCGAGCAAGAACAACTCGGTTACTGCGCTACTTGGAGGCAGCCTACATACGGCAGGGGAAACCCGACCTATGTAAACAGTTAGACCACGTGGTCAACCTCAGCTTGCTCTGATAAATCTGAGCCCTTTTTATTTGCGCAATTCTTCAGCGTGTTAACTTCCCTGTTTTCTTTCCAATGTTCCGTTTTCAAGTTATCATTTTATTGATGACCTCGCTGTTTTATATGGATTTTCTCTGTGGAACTCCAAATATCTGTATCGTTTTGTTATACAACGACAGGCCGCATTTGATAAGCCGTTGCGAAATTTATTGGTTTTTATAAATTTTGCTGTCGGTGTTTGTTTTTAAAACACATATTACTGATTGTCCTTTTGGTGACGCTGCAATCATAACGAAGATTTAAAGCGGTATACAAGCTGGGCTTCGGACTGCTCTAGCCCCTCGGTTATCATTCGCTCGAATTTGTGACATTGACAGCTTTGTGCTGTGAGGCCTCCGACGATACCTTTGTCAGAATAGAAGACATGACAGGGAAACTATACTGAAAATCACAAACAGCTTAAATCTTCCTCTCTGTCAAGTCCAGATTTACGTCTATCAGTCTCTGTAATATTATGCAACAGGGGTAGGTGGCAAGGTGGTGTCTTCATAAAACCGACCAGGCGCAGGCATCTCTTAATGCTTATTGGTAATATGTGTAAGTGGAGATGCTTGCGAAAACTGAAAACATGGGCATTTAGAAGCAGGAAATTTAAAAAATCCTAGGGTAGCCTCATAAGTTACTAACCCCTGTAAAAGATAAAAACTAACGTGGAGTGCATTAAGCTCAGCACAATACGCAGAAGTTTCGGTCGTGTTCCCAATTGAGTTGTGTAATTGTCGGGATATATGTTCTGGCCCTTTCGTTATTCTGTGCATAAATAGAATAGAGCCAGAACCCATGAAGCCTTTTTCTCGGCCTATAAATTGCACAGAGTATAAATGCACACTTTCTTGTGACGGTAGTCCTGTGAGTTTCAATAACGAAGCCTTCTGAAGTAAGTTTCTTTACGGTACTGTGCGCACCAAAATCGATACTTCATTGCTAATTGATGTATTCGTCAAAAACATGACCTGCATGGAAATGTTTCTGCACTTCGAAGCCACTAACTACGAGATGACACACTAATTCCACGACCTAAAACAGATTGACACGCAATCTAGCTGCGTCGAAGTAAGTACACTATCGCATGATCGTTTTGTGGTAATTTGATAGCAATAAAGTAGACAGAATAGACAAAGGCAGTCATAAGGAACGTGGATTGAGGTTTTATCAACAAGAATGATGGTACACTGTACTGAACCTTTGGATTAAACACAATGGAATTCTTCTCCTACTCTGTCTTCTGCTTTGTCGATTTTTCCTCTTCTGCATACCCACCCATCCACTAACCCGTCTGTCCCTCTCCTCCTCCTTTTTTCTCACCTTTTATTCTTTGCCTCTTTTTCCTTCTCCTCCTCCTCCTTCTCCTCCTCCTTCTCCTCCTCCTCCTCCTCCTCCTCCTCCTCCTACTTCTCCTCTTCCTCCGCTGTCTCCTCATCAACTACCATCATCCTCGTCAGTCGTCCTCCTCCTACTCCTCAGCTCCTTCTCTTAATTCCATTTTCGATTTTAATTGTTGTTCTTAACTTTTGAAGAGCCACTGCTTTATCCTTACTCAAATAATCGTTGTTTCTCGTGTTGAGTTGCATGGTGTTCCTACGTTGGGCACACTCCTCTTAACACAAATAATATCTGCATGTCTGTCGTTTTGTTGGAATTGCTATCCGAGATGAAGCTAACGGCCAGTTGCTTAATCTACATCCTAACTGTCTAATAAAATTGCTGTGACCCTTTCAAATTCCTTTTTCAAACGTTTTTAATGGAATTTGTTTTCTCGTCAGTGTCTAACATCACCCGCATTTTAGCCATCAATCCAATCTTGCGGTTCACTGAAGCGACTACCAGTCATTAAAAACGTACCCATGCGCAGTCGAATGCGTCCTACTCACGGAATGTACTCTTTTGGAGCCGCTTCTTTCACAATTACAGAAAATAACGACTTTGAAGAAGCCGAATTTGATTGTTTGTGTTTCGGCTGGACAAAATTTTATTTTCTTAGAGGAACCTATTGCTTGGGTTTGTAGGCGCCCACTTCAAAATATCCACAACCGTCATATTACCAAAGCACTTGCTCATAACAGCCGCTCACTTGATCCGGATAATGCTATTTAATATCAGTTTGGTTTTAGGGCGCTACATGGGTAAGGCGGACTCTTCAATCTGCAACGTCCTAATTATCAAAATAAAGTGCGTCATTCGTAAACTACAAAAACCCGATTAAATAAAGTAAGGAGAAAGATATACGTCGAAAAATACTTGTTTTGGAGTATTTTCTGCGTATGAGCTCCTCGAAACATACAATGCTGAGCACCGTATTGGACAGCATGTAAACTAACACGCGGACCATCGTCGTTTTAAAGAACTGACCGCCGATCCAATAGTCACGGACCTTTTAGGTGAGAAGGTTCCTCTCTTTCTCGTGCTTCCGGGAAAGCATTTACACCGTCTTGTCCACCGTATTTCCTTCCCATTTTGATAACTTGCCACTGGAAAATCTTATTCAGCACGATAGTTGACTGGGAACAGTGAATCTATCATGACCTGCTTTATTGACCAAGCCTTTCTGGCTCCCTTATATAGCTGGATCGATCTTAAACATCCTTAGTTAACGCATCCCACGCAAATAGGGCATTTCTATGACAGTGATTGATAAAGACGACGACCGCCTGGACAGTGATAGCCTCTGCATAAATTTAATTACAATGCGGGCGGAGTATGGGCTGTTCTTTCTTTCCATTTCCGTCCTGTTGCGTGCAGAACTAGCAAAGAATACGCGCAGCGATTGAACGAACAACTTCCCGGTGTAGGCGTGGCCAAGGACGTGGTTATTCCTACTCAGACAAGTGGCCAGACTATGCGTGGCCAGCCGTAGGTCGCAACGTGCACACCAAGCTTATGTCTGGTGCCTCGGTGTAGTTGAGTTTACGGACTAGACCGCACACTTACTGGCGCGCACACGCTGCTTGTTTGCATCAGCATGAAATACAGTCATGCTTATGTTTTTAAATATAAAATGGCACAATCGCGGCTTGGATACAGGAGGACATAGAATGGGTTAAGTGCTAACCAACGGGTTCTTCATTTTGCAGGTGTATAGTCTGACTACCTAGGCGAGTAAATTACTTGGAACCGAAAAGAGCATAATGTGGTGGAGGGAGAATCCAAATTCTGGTTTGCTGCTGTTCGGTAATCGGTGACCTATCTGTGGCGGCCTTTCTATCGAAGTCTGTAATCATTTTTAGAATCCGGTGGACAATCGCATTGGTTAAAGTGTGCCTTCTGAAATTCTTTTCTGGAAATTCTTTTTTACGTTTATTTCAGGCATCTTCGGTTTGCTAGATACCGCTAAAGTTCGCCTTTGTGGCAGCGAACTATAAAAAAAAAGATATCCCAACACAGTTTTTTAAGTAATCGGCCCCAGTTAAAAGCAATAACTGACTACATGCACCCGGGCTTAGGAGAAATTTGTGTTTTTCGAATATGGGGCCTTGTACCCTTTCTATTGTTTTACAGATATCTAGGTCCTAAAAAGACAAACGATGACCCAGTATTTGCCTTTATCGTTAAGAAGAAATGCACGTTGTTTGAAAGTAATCCTGCGCGTGAACGAAATGCCTAGGTTTGCATCGTTTATTAGTATCGTGTACTAATTTTACTCTTCATTGCCCTTTAAAGCAGTGTGCTTTTTCTCCTGTAGTTAAGATTACATTTCATGAACTTTTACAGCAGACTTTTTGCTGTTGAATTATCCCTCTACAATGGAACAAGAACAGAAATATCTATGTACGAAAATACCTAAGCATGTTAGTAATCTAGATAACTACACATCTCAGTACAACCACGGTTGGTAAATCTCTAAGTACATGCACAAAATTTGAGACTATGACATACGTTAGCTAAATAACCTAGAAGTCAGAGGTAATATGAAAAATAACTGTTCGACACTGAAACACAAGTAAACATTAGGTCGGACTATGGTAGGCAAGCAGTCAACAGCAAATGGATACATCGGGGGAGATTAATTTCAATGCTCTTATAAACTTCGCTTTTTCAAAATTTTGGCATTTTATCTACTGCTAAGGCTGTTATAACGTCCTCTATGACGTAGCTGAAACATAAAATCCGTAACACTTGCTTCTCTATGAATGACATAAATGAGTAAACGAATGCATTCTCTGTGCGTCACAGAGGCTCATCTCTGAACTGATGCTGACGACAGCTTTACCCTTTACTAGTCTTGTGTTCTAGAGAGGAAAACTCCGATGAAGTGTTTAACATTCCTTTTTTTAATAATACTTCTTCGGCGCAAAATATGGAAACTGAACTATGGAACATAGCTGAAAGGCCCCTGCAAACCGACTCATTATGAAATAGAGGCAAAGGACCCACAGATACAGGAATGGGTATGATGTATTACCGGAAGCTGAAGAAAACGTGTAATTGACAACAAACATGGAAACACACGTCCGACTGTGCAAACGTAAAGGTAATAATGCTGCCTTACCGACCTTAAAAGTGTTATGTGCCTGCAAATGCGATTTAGGTTGGGAAGCGTAGTGCTTACAGGAGGCGTACGGTCGTTTACAACTGTGAGAATTAAAGTGATCCGCTGCCTAAGGACGAAGATGGAACGGATTCACAATCGCTATGCTTTGTATCTCTAGCAGAATAGGATGACGTCTACTGCCATAAGACTGTTTATTCATTGATATTTCTCCCCAAAATTAAAACAGCGAAAATATTTGAAATAGGCACGACAGTTCTGTGTTTGCATATTTTGTGCATTTCTTTAAGACTATGGCGCTTGTACATTGTTATTTTTCACCACTTCCGTTCAGTTACGGCAACTTGTACAGGTACTTCTTCCCCATTGACAACGTATTGCGAGCTGATATCTAGGACATTATTTCCGTGTACGAATTACCCCAAAAGCATTAAGGGTACAGATATTCTTTTGTCACTTTTAGGATCCAGACGTTTCTTGCATTTAATTTTGTCGGCCATACTCTTCATTTTTTATTCGAGATTGCAATTTGAAGCGTGTTTTTGAACCTAGAACACTTCAACCAGGGGATAATTTCGTATTATAAATAACCCATAGTAACGCGTCTCCCGACGACCATGTGTTTGCTACTCTGTATCTAAGTTTTCTATCAACTGCAGTACCTTGGAATGGCTTTAAATCAGCGTGCTGAGACTATTGAGGTGTTAAATCTCGAGACCGACTGATACCGTTTCATAAAATAAAGCTTGCTTTTCTGCTTCTACTGTAAAGAAGTGTGTTTCAAGTTACCTACTTTGCCTATGCAGGTCTGTCATTATCCGGGAACAATTTTATAGAATTTCGGCAGTAAATATCTCCATCAAGTTTAGGTTGACTCTACCGCATTCATTTGACACCACTCTTCATCAATTAAAAGGGATGGCCTCCAAACCGGACTTAAAATCCCCATAGAACCAGTAACATAACAAACTGATCATAAAAAACTATACTTTTATGTTTTCCTCAAAAATCAATTACTAGAGGACTACGTACACTTTGCATAAACGACAAAAGGTGTTAAAGTATGAACGTGAATAATAGAAGCAGGAGAGCCGTATACTGATGTCAACAAACCGGTTCCTCACCTGGAAATAGATGACTGAATTTAGTTTTCTCATTAAGCCAAGGATGTACATTGACCGGCTGACCATATGGAATGGAGAACATAATTAAAAATTGTTTCACGCCATGGGGCCACAGTATTGAGCCGGTTGGGCCCAGAAACGTTGCTTAATGGTGTGCAAATCACAGGAGGCTCAGGCTCTAGTTTTGGTTTGAATCTGGTTTGCCAAACGGAAAATATCTTATAAGTGAGCTTTCCTTGTTTCCTCCAAGAAGCAGTTGGTCTTAATAATTCGCATTCCTTTGATGAAAAAGAAACTTGTTAGAAACTTAGTGCAACCCACCGCAAAGACTAACTTTGATAGGTCACGAACAAAAGCATATCTCTGTGCGAATGCCACAGCCGTGCTTATAGGGTTGGAACAGAAAGTTTGGGTTGAGACCAGTATGTCGGCTGGATTCATATACGAGTTCTTTTTTAGTGATTGGGGCCATTTGAAGTGACAGTCTTTTGGAAATTTTAATAAGCTCTTCTGAATAGCAGGAATATTTGTAATCATGTTCCTTAATTAAAACTTCACCGAAGTGCACGACTACTGCCCAATGCCTACGCGTATTGTTAGACCGTTTTAAAGTCGGTGCTTCCAAAATATGATTTATTACAATAAAGTAATTAGTCATTTATTGTCGCATACAGTTATTTTAATAAAATAAGATCTAAGTAAGAACTTCAAAGAGCAGATGCCTTTGTTTCATAGAAGATTAACTTGTAAAAATTGCGTCTAAAAGCATCAGCTTCCATTTATTTATCTAAATACTGTCAACGAAGGTTCAGTCAATAGACAAACTATGAAGAAAGAAATATATTCTTGTCTTTAAAATTTGGGAATAGACGAAAGCTGAGCGAAACCGAAACAATATGGAAAGAAAAGACAACTGCCAATGCAGACACTTGCTTCAAGTTCCCACACGGTTCCGCATATCCAATTTTGATCAGCGGGTCCTGATGGTTATAAAAGGTCGCCTAACTGGTCCCTTACACTCCCTCCAACCACTCACGAAATACTGGCAGTTTTAAAAAAAGGAAATTCGGAATTTTGTTTAGTAAACTGAAACAAAATTCTAAGTAAAATGTAGCTAAGTTATTTATTTCGTCACCAAAATAGAGATATGCGTGCACTTGAAGAGTTATCGACGATAAGAGAGAGTGTTCGACATGCTGGTCAACACAACTATCTTACAATTCCTTCTCCTTTTTGACATTGCAAAACTGTTGAAATTCACCATATTTTATTTTTTTTCGGCATCTGAGCTGCTTTCGAATCGAAATTTTCACTCAGCTATGTCCTTTCAGATGCTTTATGGTGTTTTATACCCCAATGAGTGTAGGAAATTTACCTGATCCTTATAAATTAAATGTTATTTGCAAAGCGCTCGGACGTCAGCTGCCAATGATTTGATAAACTTCCCCCTAAAAAGGATTCCTCAAGTGCAAGTAAGATTTTCGAAGGCAATCAAGCGTACGGAATAGTTCCCAGGCAGAAGTTACTTGTTTGAAATGCCTAGTGGTCATTATGAAACAAAATTGATGAGATAGTCCGATCAGCCCTTGATACTTCACGACGTTATCTTTTGTGGCTTCACGTTTTACCTAGAACACGGGAACAAATTTTTACACGAGGATGAGCAGAATTATGCATGACTTTGCTGGAGCACTAATTAAAACGGGGCTATCTGAAGCTACTGTACGACTTAGAAGGACAAAGTTTCTTCTAGTTAAGCATTTCCGAATTTAGTCCTTCGAGAAATGCCCAGATAACATATATAAAGGCAAAACATTTTTCACATGAAAGAATCTATGATCCCACTGTATATATCAGCGCCATAACTGCAGACGATATTATGAGCAAAGTGCCACTAACAAGTATCTCAACAGTAGGATGTCAGGGTGATCCAGGTGAAAAAGAAAAAGTACAGATCATGCATAAACAATTGTGAAACCAAGGAGAATTTGGACCTCTTATTATGACAGCTTACTTCATTTGAATATGGTGAGCCATTAAGAGCTCTAAGTGTTATTCAACGCAAGTTACATTTGGTATTATATAGTTGATTAACAGCCAAATTCGAAATCTGAGTTTTTTGAAATTTTAACTGAGCGTCAAATATAGAATAGTTAAGCGAGTTTTTTCCTTTAATTTTCTACACGTTTGTTCAAGCTGACCAACTACTATCCTTATGTTCTGAAGAAATTAGGCAGTCCGTCACTGATTTTTATCCAAATGTTTATTCTGCCGGGTGTTGGAATTTGGCAAATAGGTGAAATTTCTGACAACAAACTGGCTTTGGCAATAAAATTTAGTAACAGGTTTGGGAAAAAAACCAGTCGGCGAAAATAAACTGCTTGTTGATGCGAGTGGGCTACGTTTTTTCACTTTTGAAGGATAAATGTTTGGGTTTTTTGGTGTCTTCGTCCGCTGAGTAACTGAAGATTTTAATTATAAGCGATAAATGATTATGTGCACACTTCAGTAATATTCGATCAACTTCCAAATAGTGCTATAAGCTCTTGGCAATTGTAATGGAATCGCCGTGTTACGTAAGCAGTAGAAGGGTTCGTTTATAAAAAAGCAACTCATACTAGACTTGTGTCTCCCTTCTACGCGTTTATAATTTATACACGCCATAGTGATCTGTTTTAATTTACAAAGAAATTCAGGCGCATTAGACGTCTCCTAGACCGCCGATCTGTTGTTGATTTACAACCATATGTCCCGGTAAAGATTTCTGTCTATCTAATGTGCTGCGATCTAATTCCGAGGAAGATGCAGATCTAATGGTAGGTAGCGAGCAACGTTTTTTGTCAGATCAGCAATAATACTATTTGGAGTGTGAGGCAGCACTGGGAATAGGACTACACGACTTTTTATTTCCAGTTGGAATAATATAGGTTTGAGCAGAGACAGCAGATATAACAGCGTCGAATTATGGAGATACATGTTAAAATGAACAATGGAATGACAAAAGTCCCTTAAGCGGTCGTTAGCATTTACGAAGAATTCACTTGGCAGAATGCCGATGTTAGGCAGCTCATTTATTAGGCATTTTGGACCATTAACAGAGTTTATCATGTTTTGTACAGCGATGTTTTCATGGGTATACGCAGTAAATGTAATGGCTAGAGGTTATCATTATAACACGCAAACAGCGGCGAAACCCCAATGCAGACGGATAACAGATCGTGAAGTTTTGTTAGAACGCCTCACTCTCCAAAATGTTCGCTCTTCCCAGTCCATAGATGACAGGATAAATTTTGACGTTTGTGAGGGGAAGATCTCTCCATTCGATATAGCAGATCATTAAACGTAGGATAGCTGTGGCCTTATCGGTTTGCATCTGACAACCGGGCTACACGGAATCCTGACGGACCGCATCGCCCAATGCACGGTCAGATTTAGAGGACAAGCCAAGTGAGCGACAGTCAATGGTTTGTGGCAAAACCGGACGGAGCCACTCACGTTCCGAATGCTTGGGAGGAGGCATTGACAAGTTGCTCCCTCTCAAATTTTGCCATCAGTGTCTGCCGCCGATCAAGGTTATTTCTGATTCTTTATCGCTGCCGAGCACTGTAGTCGACAAATTTACCTTCATGGGATAGTTCCAACATTAACAGTTGCATGTAGCCAGAATTAAGCTGTGGAAGTTTTAATCACAGTACAAAATCCTAGGAAACTTACGAAGTTTCGCGTAGGAGTTGTCACGAGCGCTTTTCGAGAAGATTCCGTTCTTTGGATGTGCTGTTGGTGCCTTAAAAATAGGCAGTGTTATTAAGAACAACATAATGTCAAGCAGATACTGAACCAGTAGAAAATATACAACAATAATTTTAGCACATAGGAAGAGACATCCAGACACTGGCGAGGAAGAGTATGATTTTAACAAAATCGTTGGTTCTATCTTGACGAGAAAGTAGTTGCCCTAACACTTAATAAAATGGACTATCTTTTTTACCAGTCGCACAGGGTTTTTGCCAACCAGCTCTGAAATAATGCGATGCGGACCAGAGTGTGCAGAAAATATCTTAAAGCTGAGTCTGACAGCAGGTTACATAGAAATTAGTAAAAACAATTACACTCCATGTTAGCCGTTGGTACAGGTGTACCTTAAAGCACTACACCTCCATATAACACAGGTGATTTCCAAACATGCCTCGCTCGTTAAATCATCGATTTAAACAGCCGGCCCACAAATGATATTTTCAGCCTTTCAATGACAGAGACACAGAATGAACGTCTAAATTCTCGTGCTAAGCATCCAAAATGCAATTAACGCGGTGGTGATTAAGGTGAGAATTCGAAGAAAAGCGATATTCAAGATAAATTTTGCCAATAATGATAAAGTACATGTTTTCGGTAAATGCTTTACTTGAATTCTTTCAAGTAAGAGAGCATTACCTTCAGAAACTATGCACATATCAAACATTTCAGTGAAACTTCAGAATAAAGTGTTTAGAAGATACATAAAGCCGAAATGCACATTGGGACAGCTGATTTGGCACTAAAATATTAAGTTTTTTGTATCTTCTAGGCCATATTTTCTAGGGACGCTAATCGGCGCCTAAGCACCGAAAAAAACGTTTGGGGGAAGCGATCAGCATTACGTTCACTTTCAAAATGAGATATGTTGTATAACCTCGCTCTTATATCGATGTTGCCTTGAAAAAGTACTGTAAAAGTTGAGCTAAGGCCGGAATTGAGAACATTACACCCTGCGTCCACCGTCTGCGGTGTCACAATAAGTCTTCTGCAAACCATAAAATAAACTTATCTGATCCACTCAAATATGGCAGTAAATTCATGTCCTTTTTTCAAATGAATTTCATGCTCGTAACAGCGGACAAGTGATGGCGAAATGTTCCCTCGTTCCGGCACTTTATGACGACAAATGTCAGAAGTAAAGAAGACTATGTTTCCGTAAAGGTGAACACAAGGACAGTTTTCATAGACTCAACGATGTGGGAATGGCCTTCACGCTTTGTCTTATAATCATGAATAAAACGTGGCGAGAGCACGCACTTTCCATGAATAGGCACCTTTGTAATCAAATGCCATGAATCTTGTTTTGGTAGTTCACCTACCCGTTTGCACTAACTTCCAGCTCGATTTCAGTTCTTTAGGTCCTGTTTGCTGTGCTGAACAAACGACATACGTGGTGTTTATCATTCGAATCATCTTCTAAATAGTGGAGCCATTCAAAATATTACGTGATAATTGTTTGTTTTTATGCTGAAACCTGGGATTTTTCTTCCTCTCTGGTGCTGTAAAATAGTAAGGATCAAGGCCTGATTTTTATGGTTGATTACTTTGAAGGGGACGGGTTTTCACGTCTACGACCAAAATACACTGCATTAAGTACCAGCTCAGGATGTCTTCCATTATATATGAAATGACTCCTTCAACACCTATATAGTTGAAAAGGAATTCGGTCCGTTCATTTTAAACACTAGACTAAATATTGGAGTGCATTTTGGAAATGACAGGCTGGCGAATTATGCTTACTTTTTTATCGGATAAAATAACAAATATTTCCATTCGTATCCACTTTAATATTTATGAACTTGTTTAGATAATTAAGCCACAGATGAAGTCCACCCCTCCTCAACCGTCGGCGTTTGCGAGGTCATGACTATGGGCCAACGTGCAACCCCTGGCCATCCCCCATGACGCCTGCACGCGCCATTAGCAGAACGGTCCCAATTTCCTTGCAGTCCGCAAAATTTAAGTAGCTGAACAAACAAATAAATTTGCTGACTCTCAAATAAGAGTCAGTGAGGTTCGGCGATTAATACTTATTTTAAGCCCAATGTCAATTTGGAAATCAATATTTTTGTCCTATCTTAATTTCCCGATTATTCTTTTAAGACAAGGAGTTTTAAGAGGCAAGCCATCAAGAAAAATCACTATAAACCTGGTGATGAGGATGCTAATGATGCTGATGGTATGCAGATTCTATTAATTTATCACGTTTAGACACTTGGCGGTCTGATTTTCCACATTCTGCGCAAAAACCCTTGATACTAATCATTTGAAGTCAACATGTACATGTCAAATACCTACCTAGATGTTAGCAGCTTTGAAATTAATGTCTGGCAATTATACGCCATATTTGTGTAACAGTACACTAGGCGTCACCAACTATTCTATCTCTCGCAAAAATAATCAAACTGTGGCCTAGAAAATCGGCGCACTTTGTAAATTACCTTTAGAGGGAAATACATGAGGCCCTGTACAACGAATGAACTTACATCGGCCCTTTACCTGACTGCCATTAGCCTGTCGGATGTGCGTGGACATAACTCAAAAAAGGATTTAATTTAAAGTGCCCGAAGTAATTTGTTGGGGGAAACGGCAGAAAACTATTTGCTGATCACAGTCAAGAATGTGATACGGTCGACGGAATAGAATTGTTTAGTCTGACGCTTCGAATCATCAAAGATAACAGCCGATAACACGAAGGACCACAAAATGGTTTCGGTATTCATAAGATGCTGTTGTTATGCTACCACATACCCATCTAAATCATCCGGTTCGATATTATCTGCAGACGGATGTATTTGGCTCGATGACTTCTTGGTCGTCCTTACCCAATTCCTTGATTAGTACAACTTCATCAGCAGTATTGCTTATTGACGCAAAGCTTCAGCTCTGACATTGGATGAGGAAGGTCATTGTGCCTGTTAACCTAATCTGGGCCGGAGAGCTCGTGGCTCACGCTATCGTCACATAAAGGACATGTCCAGACTACGCAGCTCATGATACTCTGTTCAGAAACGCACATCGTTTTCAACGAGATAATTTGAGAGCATGTGAAAGACATGAGAGCGTGTTTATTAGCTACTAAAGCCCTAGTCAAATTGATTCATAACCATAAACCAAAATTCCGGCTCCGTGTACACAGGATGCTTTTGTTGCCGTCAAACGGGACCAGGTGCTGACATTCGAAGAAAACCTGAACGTATCCATTAAGGACGCAAAGTTTGTGATGGAGTAGGACAAAAACAGGCTGTTTTTTCTTGCTGTCCTGGTTTGTGGCAACATTATGAATTGAGAGTTAGGCTGAGGAATTGAGATGGTTTCCAGGACAAATTCGCCAGCTACTGCGTGTACAAATAAGACGAGACTTTACACTGTATAAGCTTCAATTTCTGGCGAGCGCTGCTGCATCCCGGAAACGCCTTGAGAGCAGTTAGCTGCATTCCATGTCACTGAAAATGGAAATTGAAAACATACCGGCGGCCAACATCAGGCGCAATGAACTGAGGTCGAAACATTAACTGCCAATGCTGGAATCGGCTGATGTCATCTATTGGATATGGTGGACTTCCCGACAGAACAACTACTTCGCGGAAATTTCGGGATCAAATCAGATGTGGGTCGTCGAACACGCAGTCGCACTGAGAAGGAATGACGCCAGTTGGGAAGTCGCGGCTCATTGTGCAAGACCCGGCCACACCTTCGAGTTCAATGAGGCTAAATTGCCCGGGAGAGATGCAAAGCGCGTCAGCCACGAGCTCCTTGACTAATAATTGCCCAATCCACAGCCGACCAACAAATGCAATGGGTTTACCCTCGATATTTAGAACTAAGGCTTCGCCACGGCAGAGTAACTGGCCACATGGGGGGTGCGTGGATAACAGCTGCTCGTGGAGTTTCGTTTTCGAAAACATCAGCCGGGTGCTCATAGGTCACTGGACAGAATCCTGTCGCCCACAGTCAACTACTTTTTCCTTTCCTAGGAGTGCATAAAATTTTGTATTGAGAGGATGCAAACATAGCCATTAGATTCATACCGTCTTTAACTGTATAACTGCGTGCACGATCAGTAGTCTTAGGCGTGTCATTTCTTCACGTCATAGTTCTGTTGTTCAAGTGAATTGAGACGGTAATCAGAACATTTTCTATGTTTCACATTTCCAATGTGCCAAAAAGGTAGTTTGAGTTTCCGTAAATTATGTGAATTAGGCTGCCTTTATCTCCCAATCATACGGACTTGCGTCGACTGAAATGTCATTCTTTACATGTTACTTATTGAAACAAGATCAAACGAAAAATTAATTCGCCATCAGAGTTGTTTTCAATTCATGCGAAGTGATGCAAAAGTGGAGGGGAACCAACCGCAAGAGACTGTCGAAAAACCGCCAATATGATATAGAATCAATGCCCGATTAAGCGAAATAGACCAAAGGATGTTTTATTTAAAATTACCACAACGACACATATGGCGATTATATTAATTATAGACTTTCCGTAGTATAATCGGTAAAGGCGTCGCAGACATTTAACAAAAATAAAAGTTTTCAGTTCTATACCACGGACTGTAGTATGCATAAGTTTCTGAAGAGTTTTAACGCCCGCTTGCTCTTATGACAAAAAAGGTGAAGGTATTTTGGCGGATCTCACGTAAACCATTTGTGTTTGCATTAGATATTTGAGACGAAGAAGAAGGAATCGCCGTTACACACATTTCATCCCAAAAGTCGGGCTACTAAGAGGATGGTTCTACTTTAAGCAATTCGTCCAAATTGCTCCGCCCTGTAATTCCAACATTTTTATGATGAAGTGGACTTTATCTTAAATTTCAGAACAATTTCGTTTTCGAGCCAGACTACAAAGAGGGTTTGGTCATAAGTAAACCCACCGTTCTGTCATGCCGCACTTCTAAATGAGGCATGTGATGAGGTCATAAAACCTGCCAAAACGTGCAATTACCATTTTCACCCATAACTTAAGCACAGTAAATGTGCTGCGTTAAGAACGCGTGTAGTTGCCTTTTTCCCTGGTTATATAGCCTCATTTTATGCCTTCATTAGATGCGCACTTATTTGCAGCTACCCTCTGCTAAACAACAAGAATAATGGATATCCTTTCCCACTGCCTAAAGCCTCACATGATATCCTCTAATGATTTTCGGTCGACCTGTCTTCCTCTTTGACTGAGTTAATGCAGACCGCTTTCCATCATTTGTTTTCCGAGGGACGAGAATTTCTGAACTTTCGATTCATTTTCTAAAATGGGACCATTTCACCTCGTCTTCCTTCTATAACCGACGCTACTAATTTTGTGGCACTCACAGACTAGCAAGCCTGATTTCTTTTTACTGAGAAATTATAAAGGTGAGAATCCATCGGATCGCAAATTCAACCAAACACGTTGTTGTATACGTAGGATGACATGCTTCTCTCATAGGAATGGGTGCCCCCTTGACCTTGTTTTTCAGGATAAGAATAAATTTCAAGCACTTTTTCTTCCTTTTTGAATTCATTGAAATTTTCCCTTATGCGTGGTGACCGATCAGATGCCGAAAGAGACAACAGTTTTTCAGCGAAAAGACAGGTTTTCTAATTTGGTCTGCACATTTCAGATTAGCTTGCCGCATGCTTTGATACCCATCAGACATCAGCAAAGAGTCAATAAAGAATATGATCAGACTCACTTTTAGTGAAAAATCTAGAGAACAGAGAGAGGGAAAGTGCAGAAATATGGATCCTCTAATTGACAGGTGGCCTTAGGTTAAATTCCTGGGGGCCATGTTTAAGGTGAGGGTAAGTGTTACGGCAATGTTGAGGGAAAGCGAAGGGGCTGTTGGTAGAGTTATGAGAGATAGCGTTAAGGTTAAGTTGGAGAATCGGGAATAGGTACCCCTTGAATTTAGCATAGCGTCGCCTGTAGGACGGAGGAGGTCCCTACTCCCGCGCCCAACCCATAGAAAAAGGGAACTAGATAGTATTCTCTGATAAATGGGTCAATGTGAATAGGCGTTTTAAACAGCCTGTGGTCACGCGACGCAAGAACCACTGTTGCCAGTTTTGTGTTCACTTTCACTGATTTTGTTCCGTCATAGTTCTGCCTTTTCAATCTCGTATTTTACATTTCAACTTTTCGACTAGAGATCAACATGTTTGTTTCCTTTTAGAATGGATGGGACGTCTTGATCTCATGTGTGAGAATTCAACCCTAGCGCGTGAGCAACACAACTGACCCTTTCAATTATGGCTTGATCGGATAACATACCGAAAATTTCCTGATTTCAACAAGTGTATGTGTCGACTACATGCAAATTTTAACTTACTGCATTAATGCAGGTGCATGAGAAAATCGAATGTAAACCTTGACAGGAAAATCGCTCATATGTGGAGGAAATGTTTCGTATAACCTATCTTAGTCTTGTTATGTCACAATAATTCAACTACTCCACGACGCAATAAGTCCCAGCGTTTCTCAGGACACAGCCTCTACCTAGTCATTAAGCCTCTAAAAGTCAAGGACGATGTTCGCAAAATAACTGAACTCAAAGGCGTGCTTTTGGTATTGTCTACTATTGCTATGTGGAAAAGTCTTGTTTAGACATCTTTTGCGTGCATCTGTCTGGTTAGAATTGATTATGACCTGAAATTATGCCAACATGTATAAGAGCATATAATAAATGTAGGAACTGCGTTAACCCATCAGGTTGCGGGATATGATCGTCCCGATGTGCACGGGCTCTAGGTGGAGCCCCAAAACACAACGACGAGTATGTACCGCAACCGACTAGATGAACAAAAATCCAAACACATTACTATTCCCGATCGCAACCAACAAAACAACAGGCACGTGACTCAGTGGCACAACGTTGGACTTAATACTGCTCGATGACCAAGGAATATGAATTTGATTTTTAGGTTCTGCTAATCTAAGATTAAGTGAGACTGACTGACCACTGGCAATAAGTTGCAAATGACCACTCCAGTCTTCCTCGTCTCTGTCAGTGTCTCCGTTGGGCCTATGCTCTTTTAAGGGCGCAACTTATTGCAGTTGAAATCACATTTTTGTTAACTAATGGGATTGTAGCTGAATCAAACGATCAACGTCATGCTTTAACAGATAGAAATTAATTTAATCATGCTACTGAAGACGGAATTTAGGTAGATTGTTTCGTACGAAGACAATGTACAGGCAACTTAGACCGTTTCGTAAAAACTGTGGTTCACTGTGGCTTTCCGTCTCGTAAATATCTGGTAAAGACAGTCAAGCGAGAGTGAGGAAACCTCGATAATTGTTATATATGACTGAGCACTAAGTGTGCGTTCTTTTCAGTGCATGGCAATGACATGAACAAGCAAGAGGAAGGCCGGAAGCCACTTAAGACCAAATAGGGTAATCGAGGATGCTTAGAAACAACTAAGAATGATCAAAGGTTGCGCAAGTTCTATAAGCTCGGCACGAAGTGGCAGCTAGCCAGAATAGAACGAAAATTCCGCCCATACGGGCGTGTTTATTTTAAAACCGAGAAACTGACAGAATGAGCAGGAAGTAGTAAAAAAGGACGTGCCTTTTTAAGGCGAAATATTTCAATTTCTCCCTACTGCTATCAGCATTAGCCTTGCCTGAATCCAAAACTTTTGACAGAAATAGGAACAGCAGTACTGCAGAAGCGGCGACTTGAAATCTTGAGTATTGGCAAACAACTGTGCACAACTCATAAATGCTAAGCTTAATTTTTCCTTTCAAACACCTCGGCAAAGCAATTTTTGTGAATGCGCCTGATCGCGTCGAGAAAATTTTGCATCCGATTACCATTTTCGACGAAACTTTGACGGCGAGACAATACCGTTAACTAGTTAAACAAGCCAAGACCTGCAATTTCTTCGGTATTCTTGTGCATGACGTTGGCAAACAGGTGTACACAACCCTCATTGGAAGATCTCGTTCATTTCTTTTCGAGCTTATTTCGAAAGGATGCTGAACGAATTATGTTCCTAACTTGCTTCAAATGCATAAATACCATACAGATTTCAATGTTCTGTCCGAAATGCTAATCGAATGGGAACTTGTTTGCCGCAGACAGCCGCGTGCTTAAAATCGCACACGAATACCCTCCAAGTAACTGGCCAGATATCGTTCAGGTATCCTCGCACATTAAAAAATAAGCAAGGTATGGGAGGCTTACAGTTCAAAAAGGAATCCGGTAACCTGTGAAGCTGCGCATACGTTCGGTGACAGCTTAGTGAATTGTCGATTGGCTTACAAATATTTCCTTTCGTCGCTGGTACCTTGAATCCCATTTCCTCAAGTGGAGCATTAAAATACCTCACCAACACCATAAAGTTGCGCAAGGTTTGATGAATGAAAAAAGAGCGCTTGTATAGTTTATGTCGGCTATTATTCGTCGAATTAGTTCGAATTGCATGTTCCGAACGCAACTGAATTCCTTAACGAACAATGTCAATGATGCAGGTTTTCTAAATACGCAAGAAAAAATAAAATCGTGTCGTCCAGCGCTCTTATAGCACAATGATCTTTGAATTACTGTTTTATTCCAAATTTAAAAAAAACTATCTTTTAGTGCCAGCGTAACTATCCTTTGCAAACTTCGTTTGACGGCATGACATTTATTTGTCCCTAATTTTACTCAGGGTATGATGTAACCTATGGTTTATTATTTACTAACGCTGTAAACAAGAGGAAATTATTTTCACAGTGGCTCAAATTATAGGTACTAGTACGATGTAAGCTTACATCGCTGGTCGTTGCAGCCAAGAAATTCGGAGAGTCCGTTTTGATAGAAGTACAGGACTGATTCCAAATTACGGGAAGACCGTCCAGCCCATCGTTTGTCATCAATTTTTTATTCGTGAATGCACTGCCTTCAG
>CACRXP010000238.1:626673-671492 GCA_902702965.1 Spirometra erinaceieuropaei | reverse complement strand
GTATTTTGGACGACTTCTACTAAACAAGTGTAAAATGTTAATCCAGCGACTAGCGCTGAATGCATACAAACGCTTCAGTATCGGTAGAGGTACGAAAGACCTGCACAAGACGCCGAAAACTCATCTTTTAACTTTAATACAATTTACACCTTAACTTTCTCGGAGATGAATGTCTGCATCCGAAGTAAAGTCTTGGGAAAAAACCATTTAAGTTTGGGTTAGAAAATGTATTTGGATATTGGAGCTAAGATTCGTTCGGTTCATCGGATTGCCAGTGTAACATTCGCATATAAACATTGATCGATTTGTCATATGCATAACAAGAGTGCAAGCTTAAGTCCAAATTATGTAGAAGAGAACCCACGTAAACTTATGGGAGACACACTTACAAGTTTAGTCGTGCAAGATAGGCCACGCTCGTATATGGACTTTTAGATATCACCCGAGATGTTAGTACGTTAAAACAGTCTACTATTATATTAAGCAGTATGTGAATTCAAGGCTGATTTTGGGCGAGCTGTCTGTTCCTGACATGGCATATAGTGACTGTAAATAAACACTGACTAGAGGTCATCATCATTACACGAAACGCGTAGTGCAAACCATGGAGGCTTGAAGTTTGAGAACTGTTTCCAGAAATGAATGCCAGATCCACCCCTCTGATTCTTTATTTACGAGGTATAAAATGGCGATTCCCAAACGAATGCATAATAACGTGAATAAAACCGTTAGATTTACATAAAAACGAGCAAAGTGTCACCCCTTCCATATATACCTTTCTATTTGCATAAACGGCCTGTGTCTAAACATCCTTATCTGCGTTCACAGTGGCTTACCGAGCACGTGGACGTGGCCCAAATAATAAAACTTGGTAAAATTTCTGGAAAATATATTTGTATATTTCCGCGTTCTTTGGCTGGAGATATGAGTAAAGTTTTAGTATTCTCATATATGTCTCCTGTAACTTTTTGTTCCATTATAATCCGTCTGCGAAGAAAATCAGCCTAACCAGCACGAGGGGTAGCTGTGTATAGAAACAGGCATGCCGAAAATGTTCTATTGCATACAAATAGACGAAATATTGCTAATGTCTATCATGAACATGCTTATTTTCTAGCTGTCTGGCGCCCGAGGCATGTGACCGGGTTTCAGTTTATGGATCAAATATCCTCCAGGTAACGCAGTTTGGAAACCTGTGTTGCCATAACCACGTCTCCAGTCACATACATCTCACTCCTAGAGCTTGCATTACTTTGCACGAGACTACGGAGGGTCCAAAACTGACCACAACACACAGTTGTCCTTTTGCACTCTTGACTTTGTAGAAACACTCCAAGATTTTGTTTCGAAGATAGTCGGGGGGTGAAATGGGTGTGAATTTACGCTGACATTCTCTAAAAACGGCACATTTTATATTGGGACTTGTCAATGACAAGAACAACGGCGCCCCGAATTGGCGCCGGTCAGTCATAAATACACCAGTCACAGGGCTGAAAACCAAAGCACTGTACTCAAATATAGTCGAAGACGATCTGTAATTAAATGAGGGATCCATGTTTTGTCGACCTAACTCGGCAGTATTTAAGTGGACAGGCTTGTGGCTTTCCACAACCTCTGGACGGAAATGTACGTTTCTTTCTGCCATGGAGTTTTGCGCTAGAATCTGCGCAAACAATCGGATTTATTATTTGTCGTGTATTGGCAACACAGAGCAGGGAAGTTGGAGGGATTACTTATTGCGACACTGTCGTCGTCAGCCATTTACAACTCATCTTGGAGAAGGAAGAGCGAAAATTGGAACCCTTGAGCACAGGACCTGGCATTCGGCCGCAGACTCACATAATGTCCGAAAATAAGCAGCAAATGACAATTTCAATGTCTCCTACCTGTGTTAGGATTACATTTGGGTTATTGACTCATTTTCAATGTGGGGTAGACTAAAGGAGCACCATCTCAAAGCTGATAGGCGAGGCGGAATTGTCAGTATAACATCTTGTACTTAGTATGTATCGTCACAGACCCGTCCACTATGGCTTTAGAATATTTCTGGCAATGACTCGGACCGTTTGTAGTGATGATGTTCATATTCGCATATCAGAAAGACCGGCAAATAATGATTTCGTTAGACGTTTTTCGCAGCTTGTACTACTATGACGTTTAGTATTAAAAGTAACTGGGCCGTGCATTTGCCGTCTGCTCAGAGGAAATCCGCTGCTTGTGAAAACAAAAGTTTTGTTAAGAGTGCACCGATAGGTTGGTTTGCAACTACCTCCGAGAGTTAGCAAAAAGTCCCCATCCTTCACGAACAGAAAAGGCGTAGATTCGACGTTTGTCGCCGAAAGACTGACAACCAAGCACAAGAACCCAAGAACAGAGTATGATGTATGGAAACAACACAGAGCTACAAGGCATAGTTAATCGCAAAGAGTAAAGATGGCATCAAAAGTTTTTTGCATCAAAACTATACAGGAGAACGGTCTTTGCGTCCATATGCATGCAAATGTATACTTTTTGGCCCTTTATTGCAGGCAATTGTGCGCATCGTGGATCTTTCATTTCTAGAAGCAACAGAGAGTTACCTGTTCAAAAGGGTGTTTTCGAACAATTGTAATTAGTAGCTAAATATAAGGTAAAATATAAGTCTATCTCAGCCGTTCAAACAAAATTTTAAAAAACAGGATAGAAAGCGGAAACTTAATCCAATGGCATTTGATTAGTTTTAAAACAACGGACGATGCAGTTTACGCGAAATGCTTAACCTGTTTGTTTTTATCTCCGTAGGGCCATTTTGATAAAGCGTTAACATCAAAAGGGACGCTTGAACCTGAGAGGATAAGTTAGAGGGAGCTGCAGATGGTCGCTTTTGATCTCCCTTTCGTTCCTGTTAGGACGGTCTTAATGAAACTTTTCATGTGCTGAGAAGATAATTATACACCAACACAAAGCTGCAGAACGAAATGTATCCTCATAAAAGGCAATCGTCGTCGTAAGCATCCGAAATAGCCCTTTAACATATATGCACACTTCGCTCTCGGGATACCTTTGTGGTCAAAGTGATGCTCGAATGTCTCGAACCAAAAAAACGTTGTTCAAGCCTTTAATAAACACCTGAACGTGTGTTTGAAGTCACGCTTCCACAATTCAAAGTTGAACTTTATACTATAGAGTACCGCATTGTCCTTAGTCCCTTACACATTATCCAGAATAGTTTGTTAAAAAGGCAGGTATTCGGCAAAGGCAAAAACAACAGGTTAACCCTCGCCTATAATAATAAAACCAAAGGGCAGGACTCTTCCCTTTATATTTGAAATCGAGCACGTACTCTTCGAGTAGGGACGAAGTTTCGACGCCTTATCCATTGTCAGAGTAACCGCAACTTTTAACTTCTCACATTCAGATTATTCAGATGACCGAAAGTAAAGACCCGAGAGAAACAATTCTTATAGTGTCTACCATATTGACTTGATTCCATCGTCTGCTGCAGTTATACATATCATTGTGCATTAAACATCCACTGCTATTTTAAAAATTCATCTGCCACAAAATACTACAGTGTTATGAGCTTAATCAGGCGTTTGCCTTGCTTCTGTCGATTAAGTTACTATAAGCTGAGTAATTCCTGGTGTTTGAAAAAGGTGAGTTCTAGGTAACGCGCAAAAAGAAGCGACTCGAACCGTCGAGTAGGGGTCTGCCTCGCCCTAAGCTTCAGATTTGTAAACGAGCACTTCTGCGGAAGCAAAATGACAGATGACGATGCAGGTACTCTGAAATATTAACATGATGGACGTTCCAGGCAGTTGCATGACTACTGACGGCAGTTTGATTGATTCGCAGATCGCCGAACGTTGACCACGTAGGTTTGTATGCAACACGATAAAGACTAGACTGACCACCTCTGAAAAGTCAGTCAAACAAGGCCCTCTTTCCCACAATCCAGACCTTCCCTTCTTAATGAAAGTACGCTGAGGGAATAGTGACGCGTTATGGAGCGCACCTGCGATGTCTATTAGCACTGCAACATGCCGTCGCAGCCGAGGGTTCATTGAATTCGCCACCAGTCCCGTGAGATTTTCTGAAGGCAGCACCATAGCCTTCTGCTGTTAAGGAGGATCTATTCTTAACAGTCATGGGTTAAGGAAGAAAAAAGGCAGAAAGTTGGTCCTGAAACTGACGTTGGAACAGTACAAAAACTTCTTTCTAGTTTTGGGCACGAATTTTTGCAAAATCGTTAATTTTTGGTCATGTTTGCAATTTGACAGGATTAGTGTTAGCTTATTCTGAGAATATGAACATATAAACGAGATCAAATCGATTATAGTTAAATATGGAGGGCACTTACGATGTATCACAACAATCATTTAATTTATAATTGCTGGGCGAAAGTTCATTTGGCTGACCTGCGTCAGACATTTAAGGCCAAAAATTCCATTCAAACAGCTGCAGCAACTCACCCTAAATATTGAGATGTCTGCCTTCGTTCTAATTTTTATAGTGTGCCCCAGGGTCTTGGTTACTTACCGATTCTCCCCACTTGCCGATTCTCTCCCGATTTGAATTAATGTGTTTTGAATTTATGGAATAATCTTAATATACCCGGAATCGGTAGGGTGACACTATGTTGATGGATTTGCCCCTTTTTAGAAAGGACAAAGGCGTTCGTTTGTAGAAGTCATTAGGCTGAAAACGCATTTGCGCGAAGTTTTGTTAGGGTGCACATGCTTAGATCCAAATACCTCGTCCTTCTTACGTTACCTCTAACCAAACCTAATCATTTTTGGCGCTAGTTCATCCAAGGAAAACCTCTGCACAAATGAATAAATAATAAATAAGGCCATTGATTAACATTTTAATTGAATCCCGGGTCAATTTTGAAGACTCTGGCCAAAGCAGATGAAGTCGGAAGTCCGTAAAAGCTACCACGGCTTTAACAGTGAGAAAACAGGGCCTGGTGGACAAGAAAAACATGACACGGAATATAACCAGATCTGTGATAAGAGAGCTGAGGCATCTGCCTCCAAGGATTTCGTTTTATTTTCGAGAACTAGTCTGGAATATTGCGTGCCTGACACCGAGAAAATAATTGTTAGCACAGTACTGACATTTCGTGGAGATCTTAACGAACAACTATGCATTGTGTTAGCAAAGTCTCTTGCCATTCATTTGTAACTGTCTACTTTACTGGTCTTCATTTTAGACAGCATGGGACATTTATGAATGGGGACACAATGATCGGCCTCCTGCGTCAGATCGAAATAGGTTGACATTCCACCGTACAAAGCACATTCATTTTGGACGAACTTAAATACCTAATTTACTAAGCCAAACATAACCAGTTTTGGACAGTCACATAGAACGCTACCTTGTTAAACACATACATATAAAATCCTTTAATTCCACACTTTATAAAGGCATCATAAATAAAGGTTATTGAGGCTATCTGTTTCATGGATTCAGGTTGAATACTCAGTCTCAATGTGTGTGCCTCATAAGTCGCAGGGAAGCATGACTGCAAACGCATTTTATAAATGTAAGTGTTAAGTTGATCAACTAAAAATTCCGTTTTTCACGGAAGGAATTGTAAAACGCTTTTTGAAAATATATATTTCAAGGTAAGCAAGGTGTTATTTGCCCCAACGAGCTCCCTCTGGCACCGCACCTTTTAAAATTTGCACTTTTCGATAATCTGGTTTTTTGATATAATGAATCTTCTAAAGGTTTGCCAAATGACATCCTGTACATAGTTTAGGTGCATTGTGCAGTTTCGTCTGCATATCTCTGGAGAGATGGTATTTTAGGGGGGGGGCCTAGGTGATTAATACCATGCTAGACAAATCCATAACTTAGGCTTAGGTGTCAGGTTCAGGTATGTTTATATTGGTCTTAATGTTAACGTGTTCTTCATGACAACACGGTTTAACCGAAATTGTCTCAGACGGTCTTGGGAAGGATAGATGAATTATCCCTCTAGCGGATTACCACAAGATCACTAAGATTATTGGGTAAACGTCTTGTTTAGGGGCATGATAAAAGACGTTCTTTGTTACCTAACTCTGCCTTATCCAATTAACTTATTAGGCTGGGCCGGTACCCCGCCGCAGATAGTTTGTTTCAGAGACCACTATCAATTTTTACATTAAGAAAATAGTTTTTAGTTAAATGAAACAATGCATGGTTTAATTTCAGGCCGTGTGACATCGACTCCGCCATTTTACACCATTGCTGCCAGCTGACTGGGACGAGCTGCAAGGAAAATTATCAAGTCTTCTTCAAGGCCATCAACCGCTGTTTTGAAATTTTATTTATCCTTAATCTGGACCGAATCCCATCAACAAAGTTCCAGGCTTTCCGCGGAATGGCGAGAAGCATCATGAACGCTTCATACGGTGTATTGATCTATTTGTAAATCAGTCTTCTTGCGACCTGAGTTAAACCGCATTTCGGATACAACCAACATAAGTCTCGTCCGCATTTATTTCGCTGACATTGCAATCAATGAAATGTCAAAATCAGTCACGACAAAACTTTTAGCTCGTGGCGTATGATGGGCTAGGATAACGCGGTGTTCAGATCACAATACAGAGAGGAAACTGTTCTCGTAATTGCTAGGGCGTAAACCAAATGAACGAAAGCAGAATAACCTATTCTAAAATAAGGTGAGGAACAAAATGCGAAATAATTACTGGCTACATGCAATTCATCCATAGAGGCCAAGATCACGCGCTAGTAACTACTCCATTTTGAGTGTTATACGTCACGATTGGCTGTTGTTTTATTAATCTTGCTGGTTAATTGACCCCTCGCAAAAATGCCACTATTTTATTATTTTTTTAAGCAGAGGATGCACGTAGAACGTTTAGCATATATAGTAACTTGTATCCGCTCCTCGAAAACAAAAATATGTAAAGCACGCGGTTCCTTTTTCCACTGTTCTATTACTCCCTCTGTCTGCCATTAGATTAGCTTTTATTCAGTAGGACAAGAATCCTGGTGATATTTTGCGCTACTTGATCGTGGGGATCGTTGCCTCTGATAGAACATATTCTTCTAAGCAACGGTATGGTGAATGACCTCCAACTAGCTGTCGGTATACTGGTAGTAATGGCGGCGTTTGCGGCGGTGCAGCATGTCAGCCAGTAAGTCCACGGAATGCGGGAAAGCACAGAAGATGGTCGGTGGCAAAAACGATACTTTCGAGTAAAATAACGAATGCATGCAGATACAATAGCTAGCTGAATATTCCATGGCTTGCCATCCTGAAAGGGTGTCTAACCATAGAACAATTGACCTTTTGTTCTGGCAGGCACTTCTGTTGTGCCCGCTTGGTCCCTGTATTTGCGTCTCTTCTCTTCGGTACAGCTGCCAGTTATGAAAACTTAACTAGATATCACAAACACATACGTCAGCACACGATCTATGGTCTGCCAACGGCTATTTGGGGTCCTTCACCCTACCGTTACCTATTTTCAAAAAAGCGCATGCGTTCTTGCAGCATTCGTAGGAATAGCATGCATCTAAATCCTCTCTGCGAGCAACTTGTGTACCCGATCTGCGCTACGATAAATAAGAATCTTTGATCTGTGACAAAGTAAACAACTGCTTTAGATTTCTTGCACTATATAACTTATAAAGTCAATATCTTTTCTACTTCTTAAGGATATACCCAAACCTCCTTTCGGAAGTTGAGGCCCTTTGAACACCCATGCTAGTTCCATTTTGAAAACTGCATACCTTATAACGTAAATACTTTATATACATTCAATTTTTTGAATAAATGACTACCAATTAATAAAAGACCCTAAGTAACTGAACAAACGACCGAAAATTTACCGCTATTCTCCTGGTCGGTTTGCTGTGACTTTGGCACTAGGCAACATCGTTGAATCAGAAAGTGTCTTTATTTAAACTAGAAGTAATGGTAGCTTTCATCGGAATAAGCACATCGTGTTAAACTCATTAATGACTGACGACTTTCGTTTCAAGTTTTCGTAAGTTTTGTTACTTATTATGACCAGTCTTATTCTCAGTCTTAACGGCGCACCACATTTTCAGATAATTGTTCAGTTATTCAAACACTTAAAAAACTAGTTGCTGAATTCCTTGTCAACCCGGCTAGAAAGCCGTCACCGGTTCTGTGCCAAAGTGTGTGCAGCAAACAGTGTTGTGACGCCTTATTACTAGAAGCAAGCCTGAAGTCCTTGAGCTATACCTATTCAGAAGCGCACAGTTTTAAATGAGAAAATGCTTTGCGACTCTTTCAAATTAAAAATGAAAAGGGAATATTTATATTTTTAACGGGAAAGATAGGGAATAATTTTTTCCGACCCGCCGCCGAAGGAAAAGGGGTAGATTGCAAGGTTGTTGCCAGTTACAGGTGATGCTTTGTTCAATCAGTGAAAAGTTTGACCAAACCTGCTTATACCTATTGAAAAAGGGGTATCCAATACGGTTGGATGAACGTAGTCGTGGCAGACACACAGCTCCGACTTGTTGATGTTTTATAGCTGCACTAAGACTTTGACAGATATATCTTAATCCTGGAAGATGAAGACTTCTAAGAATCCTTAAAAGCAATTCAAATGGTCTCTGCCTTCCATCATTCGTGTTTTTAGAAAACGTTGCAAATCTTCAGGGAGATCGCACTGATCATTGTCAGTGGTAACTGAAACCGACTAACTAAACCTTTTCAATGTTTTCCAAATTTGTTGTCATTCTCCTCCTCGGAAAAGTAACAGAGTCGCTGCGAGTGCTCAGCTCTCTGGCATAATGTTAACCAGAAGCGTCAGATCGTCTGCTATTTTTGCTGCGATCACTAAACAAACGGAGTGTCAGTGAATGCTAGAGTTATTCTTCAGCATTTGAGGAGAAAAATCTTAGTTTTTGGTTTGCATGCTTTTATATCCGTCTCAAGGTAATGCGTTTGAACTCGAATATTTGCGGCACGATGGCTTAGCAAGATAAAAAAGTAAACCTGATAAGACTCTTAATTGATTTTAGTTCTCAGGCAGCAGACATTAACCATAACAAAACGCAATGCTTGATTGGTTAAAACAAAATAAAAAGATTATTTTCCTCCATGTTTCTGGATGAATTTACATTCATCAGGAAGCACTTATTGGTATAAATCGACAAAATTTCGTGGACTGTTAGTTACTTATTAATGGCCACAATTACTGTATCCTCTTTTACGAGCTTAGACTGCCGATACTGACTGTTGTTTCACTAAATTGGCGTTAAGTACTGGGGCATAATCGCATGCTCACGGAGGAATCAGGCTTCCTAGAAATGTCCCCAAATCGTAAATTGTACGAACGAAGGGAAATGGTTACCTGCACCAATTATCAAAATAAGGTAAAACACAAAATGATGGTCCATTGTCTTCAAGTAAGTTACGAACGCCTGGGTAAGAGTGGGCTGCAAACGACTTGGATTTTAGCGAGAATTTCAAACGAAGCACTACCCCTCCCCATTGGCTTATTGTGTCCAACCAAAAAGATGCGATCTTAGAAGCAGACATGAATTAGAAGTGAACTAATAACCTTGTGTCGGTGAAAATTATGCCAACATTTCAGAAGATGGTGACTTGAGCATAACTCTGAATATAGTGATGACTTCTTATACAATATCGGTAAAATGTTCCGTCCCCATTCATTCTAAGTGCTATTTGCAGGAATGGGACAAGACTGTCGGCGATGAAACGCTTCGCAGAGCCGAAAAAGGAATTTTGTACGCAATCACTTACACATTGAACATGTCGGCTCCTCAATCCGCAGAGTTAATACAATGTATCATCATAATTACGGGTCAGCTCTGTACTATTTGGTTTCACTTCATTTAAACACCAAGCAAAAAAGGTCCGATATGAACGCGTGCACAATATGGCCTCCTGGGGCATTAGAGACAGGCGAGATCCACTGACCTAAGATGCCCGTGAGAATTTAGCTGACTTTCTAGATCCCCAGCTTTAAGAGCATCCGTTAGGATAGAATGACTGGACTTTTCTATGGAGTCCGACGGCAATGCAAAGTACTGAGGGGGGCAAACTGTTTCATTGGAATGGTAAACGAGAAGTTGTGATATACCTCAAAACTCATAACGTTTTTCCCGTGTTCCTATACCACATTTATTCAGTTTCTTGCTCTTATCCGTCGGCTTTGTGACGGCGGCAACTGTCCGCCGATTATAAGGTGATAAGTTGGGGAAGCAAAGACAGCAGTCCGTGATTCTGTCGGACTGCCGAATCATGTGAAAGTTTGTTACCTAGACCAGCTGTCATCGTACAAGGACACCGACGATAAGATAGACATGGAAGAATCACCCTCCCCTATCAACCTGTCTGTCTGCTATACAGTTTCCCATTAGCGAAAAGGTGATAGAGCGAGAGAGATTAAATACCTGCATCCACTGGCCTAATTGACAGAGTAGTTAAGTGGATCGTACTTATTCCTTTTTAATTTACGTCGCCCACCTTTTGTGCACGTACTTACAATAGCCTGATTAACTGGGAGTCGGCTTTTTACTCGGATTAGATTTTGTGCATACGGTCATCATCAATCAAAAACCAAGGCGTAACCAAGAAGGGACTGGTTAATATATAAACTAATTTATTACTGCTCATAAACAAGGCATTTTAATTTACGCACATAAGAAGTATCGCGACATTTATGGGAATAAGTGAATGTTAATGAAGGTCCTGGTATCCTTGAGAGAGCTCCATTTGTCAATACGTAATAAATTATATGGGTATAAGGCAGCGATGATCTTGTGTGCAAGCAAGCCTGCACAACCTTCTGTCATACAGCGTCTGTTGGGTGGCGGCTTCCCTACTGCGGTAGTCAAGGATGAGACTGCCGTCCTTCCCCGCTCTATATACTAAGCAGCTATGCACGTTTTACTTGCATTCAAAGTCCTGGAAAGATGGCCAAGTCTCTGGGGAACGTATTTGGTCAAAAGACTCGAATGATCACATTTAGGGGGAGAGCAATCGCGGCGTAGTCTGGCATAGTTTATGCAATGAAGGCTTGCAATATGCGCGAATAGGCCGAAGGAAGACCTAGGCGTCACGCTGAAATGCGTCGTTATTCTTATCTTTACACAACGATGTGGCTCAACATTACTGGTACCAAATGATTCATTTTTCAGAGTTGGCAGCATGACAATTTTAAATAGAATGTTAATATGTTGTGAACGGTAGGCCGCGTAAATAAATCTGAGAACATTCAAAAGAAGTTGAGGACCCTGTTAGGAATGCAACACCCGTCCTCGGCATGCACTCTCTAATTAGTATGTTCAGTGTCACGTTCGTTAGATGACGACATGCTACTCGAGAAAAAATTTCCTTTTGTATACCCTTCTCACAGATAAACCCGTAATAATATATTCTTTCTTGTTTTTCCCGGTGGAAACATCAGTGAAGTGTCGTCTTCAACACAAGACCGAAATGTGGGTGGAACAGTGCGGCTTAGTGGCTGGCTTGCGCATGACACTTATTTTTTTCTTTCACAGCTCATATTGCCAGTCAGAAGTTCGCACGTACATTTCTGTTGAATGTAAGGGTCAACTTCACATTTGTGGCCTGGGCACATCCGCTGCCTATCAGGTGAGGGTGGGTGAAAACTGCTGTAGGGGACCAGTAAACACCCAAAGCTAATGAAGGGTTGTAAAAATAAAAGTTCGTTTTTTCGCCTACTAAGGACGCTTTTTAGCCATTTTTTATGTTAGTTAATGCCTGCAACAAAGTTAACGGCCCATTTGGCCTGTGTGAAACTGTGACCAGCTAAATCGCGGTAGTATGCAGGTAAGTTTGGTTTGAGAGTTGTACTTTAAATGGCGTGCGCTACTGATTCTTCGGCACATATACATCTACGATAAGGTGCTAAGATAATAGTGGAGAAGGGGTAATGCACTTTTAGCGTTTTTAAAGGGAAGATAGAGGTCAGGAGATGTCACGAACCTAACCGAAATGTGTTTTTAGCTGAATCTAGCAGGTTGTCACAGGTCAGGTGAGTTACGGTTTTTCATACAAACCGAAGTCCGATAAAACTGCAGGTAAAACGAACAATGAAGGGCTTGCCCTCTTGTCTTTTACTGTCTGATATAAGTGGACACCTTTCGTGCTATTAGAGAATAAAATTGACACAATAGTAAAAATATCTGCATTTCTTAACTATTATCGTAGAGCAAGCGGAGGAAAGCAAAGGACTCTCTGTGCTTAATTCGTACATTTTTATCAACCTTAAGTCAGATGTTGTTCAGTAACTGTAACTAACCGCAATCGTATCCAGAAGGTGGCAGAAAAACAATTTTTTCTAGCATCTAGACACCTGATTAAAAAACATCATCGTTTGCACAATGCAAACGGAGTAATATACAAGTATACAACAATAGCGTTTGATCTTAATCGAGGAAATGGCAGAACTGTAACGCAACGGTATTTCGATCGTATAGTTTTCGGACCGAAAAAATATCCAAAACGTCTGGAGAGGATTAGGCTGCGGCATTCAAATAAAACATATCCTCAGACTTCAAAAATTGCTGCCTTCGAGTGTTACATTAAATACTATTTCCCGCTTGGATCAGGCAAATCAACCTATATCTGAGTTTTCGCAGTAACTAGGACGGCTACTATGCACAGGAGTGGATGCACGACGGTTTTTACCTGATATAACAAACTTACAGATTTATTTGCGGAGGGGAAGAACATTTGGTGGCGGGCGGTTTAAGCCGTCAGTGCGCATTTGAGTGGGTACACGAGAGGAGAAATGTCCACGAATACGGCGACCGTAGCGAGGCCGCAGTGGCTACATGTACTCAACAGAGGCGCGCCCAGTCGGACACACGGCCGCACGCACGCTTAGGTCCAAGTGACGTGCCCGAGCATGAATTAGGGGCAGGGGAAAACTGCTGGAGTCGCCGTCGTCGTCGTCGTCGTCGGCAGCGGCGGCGGCGGCAGCGTGGGAAGACACAGAAGCGATGCGCGCGGGAGCATCTTTGACGATGATAACAAGGCGGGAGAGGACATTGGGAGAAAAAAATGAAGCAGTTCGTGCGCGCTTGACCGGCTCCTCGCACAGATGTACACACGAACGCACGATGCGCGGGGCGTGTATACCCGCAGGACGTAGTGATTGCCCACACAGCCTCCCAACCAATCAGTTCGCCCGCATATGTGCGTGCGTGGATCAGTGTGTATTGGCCCCCAATTATGGTGGCAGCGTGGCGTCGGACTCCAACCGGAGCCTGTATTCTCTGCCGGACGATCTGTCCGTGTAAATTTTGGTTAATTTCCGTGTAGTAACCAGCATGTGTCACCCGCACTAAACGAGAGTCGTCAGGTTAACCACTGCACTCAAACTCACCTCGGTCGTCTTAATCCAGTCTTACTACAGGAATGTGGTGGAAAGTGCAGATAAGAGAGGGGATGAGGGCAAGTCCCTACCATTGTACTTCAACACTCACGCGTATCACACGGGTCTCTCGCCAAGTAATGGTGAACCTTGTTGACGCGGACGGAGGCACAACTACTTTTCTGCCTCTCAACTGGGTAATTCGGATGAGCCAAAACTTAAACGGCGCATAAAAATAAATCTAAAAAAGTGTCCTAATGAAGTCTAGTTCCTGCCAGTTCGCCAATCAGTCCGTAGACAAAATTCGAAGGACAAGAAATATCCTCTCAGTCGTTGTTATGACATTCGTCTTGACCTAAGATTGCCGCCTTATTATAATTCTTATGAGAAGATATTGTAATGCCGGCGCTGTGCGTGTTCCTGAAATGCAATGGCCATAAAAATATACCATTAGAAACTGTTCCTTTCAGGTTTATTTAGGGCATGACGTTCTAAATTTCTCTCTGCGTTAAGTGCATGGGTTATGCTAGTGTAGGGATTATTCACTATCTATTCTTTCTAATGGATTGAGAGTCCGTGGAAATGTCAAAATTCAAAAGTTTGGTAATTCCGCTCTGTTACCTGCTGGGGCCAATCTCTCACATGTAACTGCAGGCAGATATTTTGGCCGTAGCCCTCACAATTCGGCAACTAGTTCGTCTGACGGGCGAAACTAGATAAAAGTATCTGCTCTATTCCTTGCAACCCAGAAACTCGAGATGGGAAACATGGTTGGTTTAACGAAAGGGGACATGCCGGTAGATGAGGGCTTATGGCAAACTCAACTACAAAGTCTTATCTTGTAATTCACAGCCCTGACTTACTTATGCTGCTGGATCGCGACTGATTTGATAAGGAAAAAGTAAAATGACAGAGTAGAAGGCAATTTACTATGTGACGGAAGTGGATTACGAAAATCATGATGCAGGAATCAGAGTTAGCTTCATAAACGTGGCTCCGAATGCTAAAATCCTCCATTAAGGGTTTATATCGTAGGCCGACTCGAACACGAATATAACTTCCCTGTAAGAGCTCCGAAATCCGCATAAGCACCTATTTTCTTATGAGGCTGGGGATTAATAGTGGGATGTAACCAGTAATACAAAGTCCTCTTAATTTCCTTCGTATTTGCGTCTAAGTCAGATATTTCAGCGGGCTTATGGACAACTGCAGGGGGACAATCGTCCACCCTCATGTCAGCGGGCGACATTAAAATTGCTTCTGCGGAAACTTTCTTAGAATTTTTCTTATCTCGTCAACACAACTATTTACTTCTTTAATTGGCGAAAAGTATTAAGAATGAATCTATACCCCCGTTACACTTAATTACCGATCCATGAGAATTATGGGACAGGAGATTACGGAAAAGTGGTCAGGCAAAGGAGATGTCAGATGTCAAACAGTACATGAACGACCAGTTATCTCAAACGTGGAAATACGAGGAAGAGCGATGAGTAATACAGGAGGGAGAAAGCAATGAGAAAGTTAAACGTTACTGTTCTGTGGAAGACGGGATAGGTCTCCACACCGGTAACAGTAATATGGTATCTGCACAACAAAAGACAAATATGCTCGAAATAACAAGCCACCACGAGCGGCAATTACGAGCACTGCTGTAAAACGTCTGTTTTTATGACATTCGAGATTGAATTTATGCGTGCTGTAGGCACGATTTATGTCAATAGACAGCGATACTGACCTCAAGAGGGCAACTATATATATATTTCCAGCAGAAGCAAAAACACATGCAGGGGACTAAAGCAACTGAATGCGGTGGAAAGTAAAAGAATCAAAGAATACAATCGGTCAGAGCTCGTCACTAAGTTAACCAAGGCTTGCTGTGTTAGGATTTGCATGTTCCGGAGATTTGAACTGAAGGGCTGAGCTGCATGCTCAGCTTGTCAGTTTCATTTTGCGGGGAACCAAACTAAAGACCGCCCCAGACTACATTAATATCATCGTTACCGACCAGATCAGTGCAATTGCCAATAGAAGCGAAGAGCCGAGTCCCAGGAAGTTGTCTTGAAGAAGGAGACACGATCGCCGGGACAAGAGCTTTATTAGCCTGACGTTTCGGATTCCTACTCGAATCCATCATCTGCTCTTTTCTGCTCTTTTGTCTCTGATGATGGATTCGAGTAGGAATCCGAAACGTCAGGCTAATAAAGCTCTTGTCCCGGCGATCGTGTCTCCTTCTTCAATCAGTGCAATTCTCCTACAATGTAAAGGTTTAGGTTGCAGATACAGTCTGCTAACATTGTTTCCAACTGTTAAAAATGCTTCCTCAAATGTTTTAGAAGATATTGGATCAAGGGACAACCCCCGGGACTTCAGCGATGTCATAAACATTATCTCTAGAGAGACGCATTAGGCCATAGATCCTCCTGACAGGGCAGAAAAACATCCTTCTCCCACTCTTTTTAACTCTCCTGCGTTAGACGGGGAGGGTGACCTCTGCTGATGGAGCAAAGTGGGTCCTATAGGCACTCTGAGGCTTCCTAAGTGGCGTTTTAAGCTGAATAACTACAAAAGGATTACTACAAATACGGTCCGATCACGGCAAACTGAAAAGGAATTATTTATGCGGAACGTTTCATCTAAGACTATAGATGAACGATCGTTTTCCGCGGATTATCAACAGGCCTGCACAGTTGTACATATTTGTTGTTTGGCTGGGGTGTTGACTGACTGAAGGCAAAATCTACTAGGGATTCTCAGAGAGGAATTAGAAGTAGACAGAGTGGGAGAGAAAAAGGATTTTAGCCAGACTCAGTGACATGCGGCCTTATTGGGGCTTTGCATAGTTTGATGTGCGCCTGTCAGGATCGAGGTGGACGACAGGGAATACGTTGCCAATCAACCAAGTAGTAGAATGGCAGGGATATTTGAATGATTAACGATTTTTTGGCTCAAGGTGAGATATCACTAAATGGGCATGCAAGCTAAAGTAATCGACAGGCGAATGATATTTCCGTCCTCGATGAAATGACGAAAGGTTATCTGCTTACTTCAAACTAGCTTAGGTGCTTCGAACACGTAATGCAAATCGACATCTATAAGTAGTGCACCTAACGTTAACACTGCCTATGCTTTCTAACCCTCGGCAGGTGCAAGTGGACATATTTTGCGTTCAGGGGAATAGTATGCGATCTACCGTTCTCTGGCAACGGCAAATTCATCATCGTGACATAAAAGGACATTCTGTGGGGACCAAGATGTTTCATTTACACACGAGTAAGCCTTGGCCTGTTCCTCAAAACAACCTAGGATATCATCGGGCGCTGAGCGGAGCAAGCCAAACAGTATAATTACTGCCAAGTGCAAGACAGTATACGTATCTGCTTGGGATACAAAGTCCCAAGATATAGCATTACTGACGAAGGATTCGAATTCTTGACTTGCAAGACCGGTAAAAGTATGGTGTAGAACCCAACATAGCTGTTAACTCACACACGTACACTGAAATCTATTGTGATCGTGGACACAACTGACTATTCACCGCTCGCATTGGACGGAAGTTTCTTGTCTTCCCTTCTACATGTTAAACTACCAGCGGCGGTTTATTCAAAGTCCGTTATTTTCTTCAAAATTGCCTTTCGTTTATTTTTTAACTGTCGCGCTCACTTCCTTTACTAAATGACAGCTTACGACAAGACTTTCGGCGGAAAGTTATTTGTGGTTCCTTGCATTCCAATTGCTCTCTGTCCAGCGTGTCGTCCCAATCGTAAAACCCCTGCTACCACCATTCAACGTACGACACGGTCCGCAGGCTAGCCCAAGTTAGTTGGGATCGTAGATCCTACTGTTGTAACATAACCAATCAGGCTTTTAACATTAAATTTTCAGCATGGATTTGCCTGGGGATCCACCCCTTCAAACACATTACGATGAACAAACTCCTTTATTGCGCGCAATCCTGGACTTCCTATGATCGCGGGGTGGGTAAATTGAACAGCTTCAACCTAAGCCTGTTTTGGCGAGCATAACGTGTATTTGCTAAGAGTCGGTCCCTGTTGGGGAGCCCTAGAAGTAAATAAACTACTCGACATGGTTTGAGTGTCTGAGCATATTCAGATTGATTTGGTTGACTGTCGTTTTGCATCTAGCGAAAAAAACGAGTCACAAGTAACAATTTAGAAGAATGAGATTAGATCGCTAAAGCAAGATTTTTATTCGTCAGGAGTTTTGAACTTACCTAAATTGAATCTAAATTTAGAGACGGCCACAGATAAGGATACTGGACGAGCAAGAAGTGCAGGTCCTGAGTTATTCGCTGATGGACGTACATGAATGATTGCTTGCCAGCATCTGGGCCGTTATACTTCGCAATTTCCTTACCGTTTCGATTTTGGACGTGGTAATTACTCGCCCTTTGAGGTGTCGACATTGTCGCCAAAAGCGGTGTACATCCGTGTGTTCCCTGTGTGGTCGGTTCCGTTGCTAAGGTAATGCCTCAGTACTGACTATGAATGGAATGTCACTGAACTTTTTAAGCACTGCGGGTGGGAAACCATAACTCAAGCAATTCCCGGCTCATGTGGTAGCCTTTTCTCGCAAAAATCTCGGCCATGTTGGATCTAACGATTTTTTCTAGGTCCTATCGACTCCGACATGAGTGAGCAGGCAACCAAGTACGTCCATGGGTGAAAAATGCTTAAGCTGTCAATTATATTGCGTATGTGACTGAATCGCATTGCACACTATAAATGCTGTATCTCTTGTAATATTATCATCTTTAACTGCAGTCGTCCCTGATGACGGATGAGAATAACAATCGGAAACTTCGGGGAATGAAATCCTTGTTGTAGAGACCACGTCTGCTTCTTCTCACCGGGCATTTTTGCAAAGATATTATCCTGGATACCTGAAACTGGGGACAGCGGACTCAATGATAGAAGATAGCTCAGAAAAGTTCGCTGAAATGTTTCGATGCACCCAGGAGTACCGTAGAAGTGGAGCAAACACGGCAGCTTTGTTTGCGCAGAAGCTGGACAGGAAAGCAAAGCAAATTCAGAAAGACGAATGAAGATGACGAGAACTAGATAGCAGAATAGAAGGAACAATCGGCAGAGATTTCCTAGTTACTAGCATTCGTCCAAGCCCAAGACTGATCTGATAAGATAAGTCATTATTCACCGGAAGAAAAACAAAATATAGACGCGATGCGAACCAGTGCGCTACCACGGGTCACGCCTTATTGTCCTATTTTCCAAGTCGATACCTACACCGAGGGAAAATTGCTTGACTTAAAAAAACGTCTCATTCACCTAAAATAATGATGACGTAGGCCATTAGATCCTCAACGACTCATCAGCTATAATGCCGATCAGCGTCGGCGGATCGGGTACTATGCAGTGACGCATATGAGATTCTGTCGATGGTCACTCACTCGACTTCGGAAGGTGTCTGGTGTGATCATTTGCTATGCGTTGGTGGGAGAGTTGGCAGACGTGACTAGGATTGTCACCACAGACCAGATTATCGACCAAAAGCCGCATAAGCTGAAGGCAAAATTAGTACTTAGTCAATCGATTTATAGAGCTGACGCCGGCGTACAGAGCCCTGTGCAGTCACCTCCCGTCTTGCGCCATCGGTCGAATATTGGTTAACACGCCCTATGACTGTCGCTTGGTCCGTCCTGCTACTATCCCGCACGATGGACTCTTGCACGATTTTGTTAGCTCAGAACAGTAAGCATAATCTCCCGGTGCTCGACAACCTTTCCTTCAAGTATTTGAGTCTGCTGCTTATTTCCGGTGCCCCCTCCTTCGTCAAACGCCCACATTGGTGAACACCAGCAACTGAAAATTGCTTCCCGTCGACCATACAGGTAAGTGGGATTTCCCGTTGGGTGGGGTCGGACGGGTAATCCGTGATTTTAGTTCAGAAAGCGCACCGGCTGGAATTGCTGCTGAAACGTGACACAACCCCTGACTGCCGGTACAAATTCCGCTGGCGACAAGCGCACTGATTTATATTCTGCCCTCTGCTAACCGATCAGCTAATACACACCTTTTCCAAGGGCAAATGAGTTAAAATAACTTACTCAAGCTTGCTGTCACGAATGCATGAAAGTCAAGTCTACATTTAACCACGCCTTCCCGCTTGGGCAGTCTACCTCTCTAATAGCTTTTTCTGTAGTCTTAGTGAAGTAAACCGGTTTGGTAAAAGCGGCCATCTTAACCAAATACGACTGCGTATATGGTCTCTGATGGATGAGAACGATGCGGGACTGATGTTCGGAAGAGTCAACTAGCAGTGTACGCACGCTCTTAGCCCATTAATTATAACCAGTATCTACAGAACTATGTGATGCGGTTGTTACTCATCAGACCGCTAGGACGCCAAGGGGACAGCCTATTTGTAGGCTTTTATAGAGCGCCTGTTTTCAAAGACACAATCTACCAGACATGTAGACATTTTTCAAGTCACTGATAAAAAATATCTGCTCTATATTGACCAGAACGGTTCTGAATAATGATCATCACTTGAGTCCTCTTTATTTTCAACAATACTAAAGTACTATGGCGGCTTTTGACACTATATTCCTTCAAAAATATCCCATATATGACTAGGACTAAACATTTTGTTGGAAATTCTAAGTACGTTCGGCACAACTCTGAATAGATCCCCGCTTCAAAGGTTTCACAGACTCTGTGAAAATAAGGTTGGAAGGCATTTAGGTTCTCATAGTTCCAAACTTGAGAAGGATACCGCAGTATAATTAAGAGCGGCAGAGATCGTTTATGTGTCTCCGCCGGCAGGACATGGAAACGAAAATACTCCCGCAACACAAGCGGACTTGCGGTAAATTCCAGGAAGAGTACTTATTCCCATGTCCAAAGCCCAACACCCACTGTAACCCAAAAGGTACCCCGATCTTAACTTTAACCCTATTTTTAGCTCTAAACTTACACCTAATTTCCCCCGAATTTAGGGTGAAGCAACCTATACTATGGGTGTTCTTATACCCTTGTCCTGTCTAGGGAGGAACACACAAAGGATTCCTATCCTAAAAGGTTTCCAAACCTTCTAGACTTGTCAGTAATCATCCCCAACTTTAAAGTGTGCAAACCGGTTAAGAGAAAACTAACATTGTCGACAAGGATAGGGGGGACTTTAATGGCCATTTATGGCTTGTTGGCCGTGATTAGTCAACCGTACCCAACATCGTGGCCAAACTAGCGATCTGCTAGTTAAAAGTCTAACGTTCTAACCGTTGAGCCACGGGCTCGTTGTCCTGTCGGCTGCGATCGAACCATCTAATAATGTTAGAGGGTCACGTAGAGATATCCATGCCTTGGTGTTGGGGAGGGCTGGCTGGTGATGGCTAACAAGGCAGGAATGGTCCCCCCGGTCTCCACTGCCTTTGTCGCTAGTGATATTCTGCCTATATTATGCGCCAGTATGCGGCCGCTGTCGGGGCTCGAAGGAGAACCCAAAGGCCCAACGGGACGAGTGGGTTCAGGGTAAGATCCTATTTTGTAGCCGCACCTGTTAGGGGTTAGGATGGGGGTTGAGGGTTAGGGGTTATGTTAGAGGTTAGGGCTAGGAGTTGGCATGAGATGTTGAGGTTGGGAGTTATTGTAAACAGCCCTATTACCACCGCTCCCTTTCGGCAGGCGGCTATGGCTTGTCTACTGCAGGTGCGGCTACGAAATAAGATCTGACCGAGTTCCGTAAGGCGACCAATACGCGTTCCTATTCTATTGAGGAAGAAAATCGCATCTTTCAAAACCAGAACCCGTGATCTTCCATTGGCTAAAGGACTATTGGTCGTGTCTTTTAAGTTTTCCTTTGCACTGAGATCAGAAATAAAGATGCGCTCATAATAATTAGTATTTTGCAATAAAACACCGAAAGTCGGCTTGGTTATAGGTACTATAGGCCTCACCGTTAGGTTACTAAGTGCGCAGATAAGCAATATATTTTAATCAATCTCACTTATTTGGTCAGCTTCTTAACATCATTCGTCGAATTGATCAGGTAGGGATTAGTAGATTTAAATAGTACTAGCATTTAAACTATTTAACAGATATAAAGACAAAGGTAATCTGACTGCTGAGAAAAATAATGCAGTACACGTGTGCGCGTTCCACAAAAAGTATGCTTCAGCTTTTCGAGCCTGTTTCATTTGGTAAATCCGTTACCCACGTTTACGAAATCATCTGACCAAATGAACATTGAATGAAAATACGAAAGATACGGTGGCATACATAGTATGTAGACGGACTACCGACCAAAATGAGCGGAAGTGCCGTGTTCATTTCTGTCTTCTTGAATACTGTTGGACATTTGTTTTTAACCTCAGGTTTGAAATACCCAAGCCTCGTACCCGATCTCTGGTCGCTGAGTGCAAAATGGATGGCTCAGCACATAAGTCATGTGCTCGTTAACCTGATGTCTTGGTCAGGAATATTGATTAGCTGACCTCTATACAGGCCATGACTGTTATTTGCTATGGCCTGCTGACGAGGGCCAATGGATTAGAAGGGAGCAGTCCTGTCTTAGCTGTCTTTGGCGATATTCCTTCTACTTCCACTGAAGTCCTCAGTGCAAATGTCACTAGTTCTCTATCACAGTTATCTTGTGAGTAAATTAGGAAAGGTATTTGAAACGTCCCCAATAATGCCCTAATCTGACCTGCGTGTGAATGAAGTTGTAACCCCCAAGTGAAACAGTTGACACTGTTTAAGCTCCGAGAACCATGTGCAGGTCGCACAATAACTAGACTATCCGTGGGATAACTCACAAAGAACCCACAATCATGTATCGAATGGCCTAGATCGACAACCAAGCGTCAAATTCACTTTGGTGATAAATTTTAAGAAAGCAAAAATGAGACTGCATTCGGGAATGATTATTGTTAAGCCTACTCACAATTCTTGGGTAGATCGCAGTTGGTAGCCAGGAATGGAGAAGCGGACGTCGACCTTAACTCTAATCCTAAACTTAACCCTCACCCTAAAACCAACCTTAAACGTCAACCGTTAACACTAGCGGCAACCCTAATCCTAATTGAAATCATGAACGTAACCGTAGCCCTTAGACGGAGTCGTAGCTAAAACACCTAACCGTAATACTGAAAACTAATGCTACGCTCAAACCCTGACCGTAACCCAAAAACCTATGTCCAAAGGCATAACCCTAACCCGAAAATCGGAAACAATTAACCGGTACCCTAATCCTAACCTCAACCGTAAAACGGAATCCAAATGGGTCATATGTGGTTATGGAGTCCCACAAAATAGCCTCAGTAAACAAATCCCCGCCACCTGTAATACGGGTCCTGGCTGCCAACTGCGATCTAGCTCAATTCTTATATATTGCAAAAACCGCAAACTAAGTTCTTATAAGGTACTCATGGCCCATTTCAGCGATAGTAACGCAGGTGTACGTTATCGCCATCGACTTTGCTATCCCGTACACCTAAAAGGATATCCTTCTTTGCAGCCTTCTGCAAACTTTGTCCCCTTGTGAAAGTGCCGGAAAAATTGTCTGCAGCCGATGTCACGAAAGTATTTTGTCTTTGATAAGCATCGATTGAAAGACGACATAATGTAAAAAGGAGACGTGTTTAAACGGGTATGCATATTCTGAGCCATTCAACTGTGCAGACCCATGAATTACTACCCTTATCCAGCTAATAGCACTTGACGTCTGAACACCGGCTTGCGTTTCAACGGCTTTTCCTTAAAATCCGTTGCATCTTTGGCGGACAAAGGCCTAAACAAATTAAAAGCACCAATACGAGCTCCCCGATACGGCTAGGATATCGGAATTATTTTTCAAAATTGAAATCCTTTTTGTTCATCAACCTATGTTCAACATAATTCACCATGAGCACTTTAAAGAGGTTCTGAACTCGTTTGAGCCGAGTATTCAATTCACGATGGCGGCCAAAACAAATAACCAACAGCCTCTGCTCGACGCCTCCTGTGCCTGTGCGGGATCGGGCGATCGAAATTTACATTATTCGAAAAGGCCTACTACATAAGGCAACTATCATTTTTCAGCGGCATCCACCCTTTACGCTGCCCAGGCAGCTGGACTTCTTTAGGATCACTGGATACCCAGATCACTTTATCAAACAAAGCGAGCGCTAAACAAGCGAACGACGGCCAACAGAGTGGCAACCCTAGGATTGGGGTGCCATTAGCGGAATCCCCGAAGTGGTTTTTCGACTTCTGTAATCCGCCAGGGTAAGCACAATTCATAGGCCGCAGGTAACAATTCCTGTCTGCACGATGCAATCTGGCTGTGCGTCGCCATTTACGGGAACCTCGGCCAGCATCTGCCAAACGAGCTGCAATTTTAGGGACTGCAGCTACGACGGAGAAGCTGAAAAAAGTTGTAGACCAGACTACACGAGCTTCAACCCCGAGAGTAAACCCAGACTCACAGCTTAAAACGCACGATGGAGAAGCTGACCCTGCTTTCAAATTTCAAGGAGCGACCACTTTAGACCGCAGCAGCTCAAGACAGGACAAAATGTATCAACAGGCATCTTGACGCTTAGGTGACTTATGAAGATCTGCACCAGTGCATACAAAAACGCCGCACCGAGTCTAAGAAAACCAAAAGAAAAGACCAAACAACGAGCTCAGGCATAAGGGGAACAAAAGGATTATTAGATCAGACAACACCCTTTGAGGCATAACCGACCTCAGTTAAGGTAATGACCACTCATGGGACCGTCAACGCAGACAAACATCTTCCAAATTATTGAGACAGCAAAAAAGCAAAAAACCGTCAGTTTAGGGCCGAATAACTGGGCAGAGCATGTGCATTTAAAGTCTTGACAGTGGCGACAGACCCTGTTCCCCGAAACGTCAGCATTTCGACAAAACCGTTCAGGTGAGGCCTTCCTCCAAATCCAATCATTACTCTGAAACTCCCAACTTTGTCATTTTGACCAACTTTTCCTTTCTGAATCTTATGATATTAATCTATTGTTTTGAAGATTCGTCGGTTACACAGAATTTTGGCAGACCTATGGCTTTAAAGCAGGCATGGGCAGCAGAATTTATTGGCACCAGTAAATTTCGCGACGGCTTATCAACTGCAGCCTGTCGTTGCATAACACAAATAACAAGTGAGAAAGGTTCAGAAGTTTGAACTTCGACAGAGAATGTCCATATAAAACAGCAAGGCCATCGTATACTGCACGTAGACTAGTCAATAAAATGATAACTTCAAAACGTAACGTCATATGTAGTCTGCCTTCAGGTAGCGCATTAACCGAATTGTTCGTGCTCAAACTAATACTCGAAAATACGTTTTGGTGTCAACCGAATGGCCAATATCAAGGAGATGTTTTGTAATAGAAGACCATGGAATCTTATTCTCCTGCTTAGAAGCCATTTAGGCTGTCAGTTGTCTTTGCGTTCGCCTAATGAACTAGAATCCGTAGGTGCATGTAAATTCGTAAACACAATTTTGCGTGCAATGGCAAGGCATCCTTCGGCCGTGGAACTTGGATAGCCTTAGTAGGGCTGCAGAATATGAGTTCAGCTGAGTTATAAGTTCTTTCAATAACGCATCTCAATCGCCGCTCGATGGTATAAGAGATGTTGTCGCTATTTAAGGGTAAGGATATTGCAACGGGCTTTTTCGGAACTGAGTGCTCCGTCAATTTTAGCCGTAAAGTGTTGCTATACTTTTCGATTAATCGTGTTGGATACCCCCGTTTATGCAGGGCTGTTTTGAGGCAAGAAATTTCATCACCCAGCGTCTCAATAGGGCGAATGTTTCTTGCCCTTTAGAATAGAATGCAAACCAAATTTTGCTTCCGTTGTGTCGGCACAAAGCTCAAGAAGTGCAGGTACTGGCCTTTCCATGTATCCTTGTGGAAGACAGATCGCCTTATTGAGCCATCTTCCTGTCTAGGCGTGAGAACATCCAGGAAAGAAAGCTTGATACACTGCTCTTTCTCCATTGTGAATTTAATCTTTGGAACGAAACTGTTCATGGCAAAAAGTAGGTCTTCGGATTCATCGTCGCTACCAACAATGGAAAAAATTTCGTCTACATACAGTAAATGTGCTAACTAATGAAATGTCAAACAAAATTTCGAAATGCGTTCTCGTTTCGAAAAGATAAATTAAGTAGTGTTGTAAACCTAATCATGATGCAGCATAAATCTATAATGATCCAGTTACGTCAGGGTGTCGGGTTTCGAAAGAACTTATTTTCGGCTGCATGCAAGATCTATACTCTGCAAAAAATGACTACTTAAATAGCATGCAATTTTCTCATTGATTTTCGATGCCCTTGAAAATTCAATTATATTTCATGGAAAACATTTATAAAAATATTCATTTTTTACTTATTCTGTAGAAAAGCACGTCTTCTTCCAATTCCATACTCAAAAGAAGAGTATGATTCGCTTTTAAAAAACTTTTCTAATTCCCGAATAATTTTGAAACCGGCCTGCTATTACACTTGCATTCAGGGTTTCAAAACTACAAATTGTATATTTTCCGTGTACGGAAAACCATGCATTCCTCTACGGTGTTGAGAGGAGACCATATGAGATTCATACAATTAAGCAGTCGATTTGAGCAATATTGCTAAATTTACAAGCTACATTCGTAAATGCAGATACATGACATTTAATGAACGGCCATTTAACGGTATTAAAAAATCTCACAATTAGAAACTTTTTTTAAAACCGAATTATACTCTTCTTTTGAGTATGAAATTGGAAGAAGACGTGATTTTCTACCGAATAAGTAAAAGAATGAATATTTTTATATATGTTTTCCATGAAATATAATTGAATTTTCAAGGGCACCGAAAATCAATGAGAAAATTGCGTACTACATAAGTAGTCATTTTTTGCAGAGTATAGATCTTGCATGCAGCCGAAAATAGGTTCTTCCGAAAGCCGACACCCTTAGGTAACTGGATCATTATAGATTTATGCTGCATCATGATTAGTTTTACAACACTACTTAATTTATCTTTTCGAAACGAGAATGCATTTCCAAATTTTGGTTGACATTTCATGATTTAGCACATCTACTGTATCTTATGTACAGTGTCTTCCTGTTCAATTTTGCTGACAACTTTTTGTCTAAGTGACCCATAAAAATGTCGACAAGGGTTGGACCAAGTGGACTTCCCATTACCACTCCATCAATTTGTCTGTATAGCTGTTCATTGAACAGAAATTGGACGTTTTTGTGCAAAGTTTAAACAGGTCAAGTAATATTTCGGGTGAAAGGCGGGTTTCAGACGCGTGGGTGCATACGATATCGATTGTCTCATCCAGTGGTACATTTGTGAATAGTGATACAACGTCCAATGATATCATGGTTTTGTTGGAAATGTTCTAATGCCCTACGTCTTCAGTAAAATGGAAACTGTCTTTTATTGTGTAAATTGAAAATAGGTGTCATATTTGTTCTACTTTCTTGACAAGCCACTGCGATAGTCTGTGCTGGGGTGAATTAGATATAGACAGAATTGGTCGTAAAGGTATGTCCTTTTATGCGTCTTTGGCAATCCGTATAGTCTAGGACTAAATGTGCCCCTTGGTTTCAAGGATTACGCGGTTTTAGCATCAGTCAGATTTTTGTCCAACAATTGTTTAATTATTTTCCAGGCGGATTTGTCCACTGCCTTGGTTTCATCTTTCACTGGCGTTTCGAGACGAAATTTGTTAGGATATTCTAAAATGGACTTCATTTTGGTTACGTAGTCTCTCCGGTAAAGAATGACAACTCCGTAGCCTTTATCAGGCTTGGAAATTACTATCTGTTCATGGCGCTTCAATGCAGTTAGGGCAGCCATGTGTTTCTTAGTTAGTGCTGTTGATTGCGTTATTGCCTAGCATTTCCCACGTTCATATGAAATTTCGAACCGTGCCAAAAAGGTCGGTTTGGAAAGACTTACTCTATTTTCGCAAATTAATTTCCTCGGAAATTAAACAACGCAACTTGAAACTGAATTTCATATACCAGAAAACACACAAGGGAAGCTGGGGTACCTACTGACGATCCGAGCCCCTCGCAGCTTCGTCAGGTATCGGCACACGGTCGGCGAAGCACGCGTCCCTGAGCTTTTAGTTAATATCTGTATTGTTAGTGTGGTACATATTACGCAATTCTATGATAAGGCATTGCTTTGTCAAATAACCTTGGCACATATTAACTTTAACGGAAGTAACTAAGTGCATTGAGCCTCATTTAGCACTGGAGCAGTCAGTGTTTATTCGATGCCATTGCATTTAAACGGCCTAATTGTAAAACCAGTTGAATAAACTGTGCATAAAGGACCGAGTCTCAATAAAACGGCAATCAAATTGGAGAGTTCAGCCCCTTCGAGCAAAACTGCAAACATCCTTGTGTTCTGCGGCAATATGTGTTCTAGGCAATCTGTTTGAGTTTCGTGGACGCGTTTCATGCTCTTTGCGTATGGATTAAAATATTTCCCCCCACCCCTGGTGCGTTTTTTTAGCTTGAGAATGTCTTGGCTGGCAAATTGACTGTCAGCATATAATCCGATTGTATCCTTAGCACATAGCCTGAAATGATGTCACCTTTCATTCCTAGAGTCAACTGTTGTGTAAAAATCAAATATGGCAAAGATTGTGTTTTGTCTTCAGAATCATGGCGTATAGTCTAACGATCGTAAGTTTGTCGGATCTATCAGTCTGGCGTTAAATAGGCGATAGAATTTATATCCCTCTGGATAGCTGGATATACAGATAAAATGCCGTGAAATGACGATAAACTGGAAGCCGTAGATCCACCTGGAAGTGGATCGTGTGAGAAGGAACTTAAGTAAATTCGGGTGAGATATCTTTATTCTTTTTCGTCGTTGTTGGGCAATTGTCGCAGACAGGAAGTCAGATTAATATACTGAGATATAGGCGAATCACAATTTTTTTTATTAGCTAATGACAGACTGAGAGCAAAGTAATATGCCATTCGAGAACTTCAAGCAGATGTAAACTGGCAAGTGACATATGAGTCACTAGCCATTGTCTTTAATACTACAGACGTAATTTAGATAGTAAGGGGGGTGAAAGTTTAAAATATTTACATTAAAAATAACGGAATTGTGAGCGTTTAAGCAGTTAAAGTTTAAAACCGTTTATGTGGAAGACTTGTGCCTCAGTGATATGGTTTTAGGATTCAACTCAGCCGAGTGATAACCTGTTTATCTTTTTTTCCAGTGGTTTGACTCAAAGCAAAATTTACAGGGAAGTTTGATTTGAGGGTTGCCGATTTCGTTGAATAATAGTTGGGGGACTGGTGGTTTTGAAAAATCACTGCCAGACAGTTTGTTTAAAAAAGCATTCAGTTTTGTCATTTGTATAAATATTGTCTGTGGATAAAGCTCAGAGGCTGATGTAAGGTGCGGAGGATCATTGTGGTGAGACGCTTGGATTAATAAACAGAGAGGATAACAGTGGGACGAAAATAATTTCATGCCTGTGGATTATACGGACAGCGGGTATCTATGTGTTTAACCGTGCTCGACTTGAAACCGGTGCGAATCCTTTCAGGGGATAGATAGTAAGCTTCTAGTCTGGTGTTATAATTCCCTTTATTTTTCGGAAAATAATGCTTTGCATCGCATCGTTCTGGTATTCTCCATTGCCCGGCCGATTAAGTGACAGTTGTTAGCCTGTCCTCTGTGTCTTGGGAAGTGCAATTACTTCAGAAACCCGAAAGTTTCTTTTTGTTCCCCTTTGTTAGCCGTGTCTTTGTAGATTTTATGGCTTAGTGCTCTTCTGAACCATCCGATGTTATCCATTTGGAACGACAATGTAATATACCTTGCAACATGACAGGGATAAGCGCAAAAGAACAAGAAAAAAGTTTAGCGGTCTGTTTGGATACGTTGAGGTAGTGTAAAGGACAAGCTCATTTCCTAACAAGCCAGTCGGCAAAATTACCAAGCCAAAATATAATAAATGCTTCTCAATTGCCAGACTAAAAAAAATATACTAATAGAGAACTGATAAAAAACAGTATGTATCGTACAAATTGAAGAAACCGTTGCTAAACTATGGGAAGCTTGGACATTTAAATTAAAGACTGTTTTATGCAAGACTCCAATTGTGTAGAATGCACTAGACCTACTGCCACAGATATTTCTGGATCGATCCGTTGGACAAATTTTCGAACCTCGTTTCCAGCTCAAGCCACTTTCAAATGCGTGTACTGCACAGTGTCATCTAATCTAAATGGTTAGTTCACGTCGGAATCGACTTTATATTCGTTTATGGCTTCGCAGCCGATGTGGCATGACTGAGTTGCGGCCTCTTTCGAAGGCAAACGAAAACCACTTACTGAACTATTCCCGCGGAAATACTTAAATATATTGTGTTGAGTGATTTAGCCAATTTCCAATTTGGCTTACGGAAGGGGATAAAACGGATTAATTTACTTCTTCCTCCTGGGCGTTATTCTACACCCAGTGCTTGGTGGACGCCCACAGAGCTGCCAAAGTACTACTTCGGGCACAAGGGGAAATTCGATAGAAACCACTGTTTTCAACGCTTAAGAATATTTTCTGCAAATGCCCTAAAGGGAAATGCCTAACCAGGTGCCTGTATGACGACGACAGTTAGGTCTTTGATTCTGTTAATGTCCACTGTGTGTCTCCCAACTGGGTTGGCGCATGAGCGACGACTTGCCAGTAAATTAGTTCATGGTGGTAGTCGGCAAGCGCAACAGTAACCACACTTCCTCCTCCCCACCCATCTGGGCTAAGTTTTAAGACAGAGTCCAAAAACCGGAGGGATCAGACACATGTGGCACGAAAAGACGTGGACTCACGCGCAGTCGTACCACCTCACCCCTGGTCGGCGCACAAATTTCGAGATTTCGCACAACTAGAGGGGGAGAGGGGGACGTCTCTGATCCAAACTGAGTAGAAATGCCTTAAAGGCAACATTAAAAATGAGTTATTGCAGCATAACTCTCTGCTCTGAGGAAAGGATGGACATACCTCGTCAGTTGGCAGCCTTTAAAACCGCGGCTTTCAGTGCACTGTGATAGAATCAAGTGCGTCAGGTTGTTAAGATAGAGGAATAGGTACTGTCGGCCGCATTTCCTCTTCCCTCTTCCAGGCCTCAGTCTATTATCCGGGCCGGTCAGCCAACGGATACAGGGGTTGGACGCAGTGACTGACAGAGCTAGAGAGCTTGACTTCGCATGCCACACACATGGTCTGATCCACTACGCAAGACACCAGGACTTCCCACGAGGACACCTACATAGTACACGGCGTGAGGCCCGTTCTCTTCGTCCTCTTTTCCATCTCGGCCATAAAGGTCACTCCTGTTGATTTCCCAGACACTTCCTCTCTACATACACAGCTTAAACCACTTTTTACTTTCGTTATTATACGCATCAGACTCTTATAGAAATTCGACCGGATGTAAATTATTGCAGAAGAGCGTTGACCAACTTGAATCTTGTAAACTTTGGAAAGAGCAACAATAACCGGCTAGTACTTTGCGTTGTCACATTATTACTTTCCATCCATTGGTGATCAATACCGTCTTTAGCTTATATTCTTAGCCGCCTGATTAGCATGAGTCATAAAGCAGTGAAAACATCTAATTAAATATAATAAAACGCCGAGGTTTTGTTCATCAATCCAAGTAGGCAGCGGATTTTCAGGGTCTCTTTATAATTGCCGCTTACAGTTTAACGATAGACCCCGAAAAGGAGTCGAAAATAATAACAGGAAGCCGTCAGTAAATGTGTCTAAGCGCAAATGTGCATAGCCTTAAAGTATTATTATGTGGAGAGTCGTGAAAAAGTCACTTGTAATCCTATTCCTACTAATGCGGATTGCCCATTTCTAAAAATAAACTGTGATGCTGTGACGAGATATAAGCACCACATTTTGCTTCTGAAATCCAGTATTGGGCTTTTTTGATGATCTTGTCTCTATCCTTCACTATTTATGAAGAATACGATGAACAAGGACAGCTGTTTACTTTTGCTAACCCTATGTCGAGTGAACCTATGTCTCGGGTACTGGAGCAGATGGTCACTAATCCAGTTGCGCTACCTCCTTAAACGCGAGTTCCGTGTTTGTTGCCTGTAACTGAGAGTATTAAAATACGGGCAGAAGTAGCCTTCTCACATCTCGTCTGACGAAAGATCTGGATTTCGAAGCTATCGGATGCCCACCTGAGGCCGTGGCATAACTTTTTGCGGAAGGACAGTAAACTGGAAAGGGTTACTTCAGTTCCCCTGGCAGTTTTTTAAAATACCCCTCCATTTATGATAACATTCAACTTGGGGCCCGGTGGGAGTCCAGTGTCTGCGACTTAAATAACCCCAAGTCCCCCATGAAGGCATTTTTGCGTATACACTGCATTATTTTTGGCTCATGTTTATTGCGCACTAGCGACATTACCACATCCTCAAATAGAAAAGGGGTTAAAGTTTGAAAATTGTGTAAAATTCTGGGTTGAATCGATTTTGAAGCATGAGAGACATCCGGGGAAATGCTTTGTTAGCAAAAACTTTTGAATGATTCATTTTGACCCAACTGGAAAAACCTTGATGGGACAATAAATGAAAGGCTTTAGTACAGCTAGCGACATCTTCTAGTCTCTCCTAAGTGTCGTGTCCAATGCGGCACAAATTTATACGCCCAACAGCAACGCTCATTTGTAATTTACGGCCCATCGTCAATGACTATAGGCTTTTTGCGCTCAAAAACATGCTGGAAAAGAAATGGTTTAATGAATACACGAGAACGACAGAATCGCGAACCATGAGAACTCGGATGAGATAGAAAGAAGGTGGAATTTGAGGGTAGGCATCAGGGGCCCGTTTATTTATCAGAGAAAGGAGAGTCTGAGACATCTGATACAGCATGTGGTACCTAAAAACCATGTGTGTTGGTGGTCTTTGTTGTTTTGCATGAATGTGCGTCGAAAACTATTGATTTTCATGACTTGAGTGCTGTGACTTACAGGAAAAACTTGGTTCCAAAAACGACAAATGAACGCCATTATTTGATGATTTTGTCTGGTGCAGACAAACATTAGTGCTAACCCCACTAACAATTCTACCATGCACGTATGCAAAACACTTCAGTCATCACTATTACAACTTTGATTTTTATTTTGTCCTGTGCCGTTAATGGGAATACAAATGTGCACGTTGCAAAGTCTTGGGTCTCTCTTCGTTTTTATGAGTGCTATTAGAATGTGTTGTTAATACGTGACAGGCAGTTTTATAAGAAATAAATATTTACGAAGGTAAAGGGGTGCGGACCTTTCTGCCGTAACTGACACGGAGGCAAGGTAAAAGGAATGTTAGTGGACGAACAAGGGAAAAAAGACGGCCTCTGTCCATGGAAAAATCTAAAAAATAAATGCTCAGAGTTAATAACATAACGGCCTCTATCAACCATTTGAGGATCTTGAAAAAGAAGGATTGATTTGGGAGACTTTTTCCCAGAATAAAATCAAAGGAATATTTTGTAGAAATTGTCCGCCTTTACTAAGACTGAACCGTAGACAGCCTTGGTTATCTAGCCATGTTAACGCAGTCTATGTTTGTTTTCTTATTTATGGACCGTCTACGAGGGTTTTTACCAACCTTCATAGTCGAAATCACATATGAATTATTACGGAAAGAAAAATATGCATAATGATATGCAAACGTCGGTGTTGGAAAGCATACACGTTTAGTTAACTTGCCACCATTGCGCGCACATCCGATCTCATGAAAGACTAAGAAAATTGCGTAATGCTTATCCGAACAGAAATTATTACTTAAATATGGCTGTAATACCAGTGGTCTACGCAGCATAATATCGTAATATTTCAGATACGCCGGGAAATTGGCATTTAACTGCATTTTTTGGCCGACTGCAATAGCCATGCATAGAAAAAAATGGATTTGATCATGTATTCGCTTCAAACTGCGTACTCAAAGGAAGATCATCTTTCGGTTCTAAAAACGACTTTTCTTTCTATAATAAGTTTGAGCTCGATCTGCCGTTGTATTTGCGTTTACGATTTTAAGTCTACCAGCTATACGCTTTCCGTCCTGTGAAAAAATGTATTCCTTTATGTTATTAATTAGAAATCATCTAGGATTTATAAGATTTTTTATATAATGCGACTAAGTTGAATGCAATGCAAGGAACATTATCAAACAGACTGAAGTGCTCTTTTTGAATGGACATTATGTTGTCGTAAAAACCGTATAATTAGAAATTTCGTAAAGACTAAAAGATGTTACCACTTTGAATAAAGTATTAAAAAATCCCGATTGGCTACTAAGTGGAAGGGAATATTTTCATTCATTTTTTACAAAAGCTATTCTAATTTGCAAAAGCGACAAAATTCAATATGGAAATGCATACCATTTAATTAAGTTTTGTTGAGTAGGGCTATTGCAGACGGACAATAAAAGCGTTTTTATGCCAATATCCTTGTGTGTCTGAAGTATTACGGCACTATGTCGCACGATTATCAATATTACAGCCCAACCTAAGCAACCCTTCTAACTAAAACCTCATTTCAGAATTTCGGTAAACATTTCATGAAAGTAACTATTGACTATATGTTCGAATGGTACTTTCGAGTCATATAAGCAACTACTAATATTTTAACCTTATTATAAGTTACGAATTATTTCCTTGGAACCAGGTTAATGAAACATTAGTTCCAATTCGAAACAATGTGACTTTTAAAATTTAAAACATAATTTACTTCTATTCTGGACTATATGATGTCTTATGCATAGCGCTGGCAAAAAAGAAACTAAAAAGGATTATTTGTTATTATTCGTGAACGCCATTTCAAGGCCGAAGTATGTAACACCCCGTCAGAATAACACTTATCAAACTTCAATGAAGGTTGATCAGCGATCATTAATTTCACATGACTTACTGTTTTATTCCACCTGAACCGGTGGAAATCACTGATGTACATGAAATGCAACGACAGAAAACTCATAAACCTTTAAGGCATAAATCATTTTGGTTCTTCATAGTATTTTATGCTCCATTTAAGTTAATGTATTGTGTGATATGTCACAACGATCACTTTTTGTTTATAGTTGTTATATATTAAGCAAATACTGTTATCAAATCTAACAGTATGGCGGCTTGTTATTGTCTGCTCAAAATAACAATATCAGACTTTCCGCTCGTACTCCTGCACTATATTATTTAAAATGTAGCGTGCTGACTGAAACATGGTTTTTTGTTTAGTCGTACTACAGCCTTTCGCAAATGCCTTGACTTCTCCCGATCGTAAATGTAGCTGCGCTCTTGTTAACAGCCTTGCTGCTGAATTCTAGTTTACCTATTGGCTTTTTGAGGCAAAGAAGCCCCGCGTAACGGCCAGAGGTTTCTAACAGCCAATTAACTAACAGGACGAGGTAGGCCACGATTTGATAGCAGAAAATGAGTAACGACAAATATACGGGTAAGATTTTTTTGGAATTGTGCTGCTTTCATTAAGTTAGTCAAAACCTTAGTCACCACCTTGGACCAGAAATAAAATCATACGATAAATAAGGGGAGTGAGATGTCTTTTATTTGCGTAAAGTACTTATGACCTATCTGACAGACGCCGATTGCAGACTATACGCTGTATGTGCTCGCATGCATGCGTTCCTGATTTAGAATGGTAACAATAAGTAAATACGTTTAAGCTATTTCGGTAAGAGAGTTATTTTAATTTACTTGTCTAGCTTTCGATAATAGGACCTGCAAGTTTATATATGTTTACTGACTACCGACTGCATAGAACAATGAGCCTAGAGTTGTTAGAACATGTTTGACCTTAACTTCTAAGACAATCGCCCTAGGGTTTAACTGGCTCATAAATGTTTCCTGTTTCCGTTTTGTGGTCTTGTGTGCCCTTAGTTTGGTGCAGGCGAGATTTTAGAAGTACCTGATTTTGGCTCGAAGGCGGCCGAAAACTAGGCTCCCTGTTAGATCTCATTTATTTCAAAAATCGGCCCAAAATTAAGTATTTTAATGAATATCTTTTGTATACAGTATAAAAACACAGGATGGTGCATATAGTGACGTTTTGTTGATGTAGAGGATTGCATAATGCATGCTCCCTGAAGTCTTCCTGATCGTACAAAATGACTCATGTAGGTTTTATAAAAACATTTCAACTTCTATGGTTTCGAAAATAACATAAATTTGTTTGTTTGATCAAGCAATCAAGACTTATAATAAAATAACTTCTTTATTCAAATTCAATGTTTTAAAGTTTTGAATTTTATGTGCCTTAAGAGGGCATAACGCCAAGGAAACTTTTATCTGAAAATTGTGATTGGACTGCAGATTGCTGAACAGGAATATCCAGCCATAAGTTAAGGATGCGTACTTAAAGTTGTAAGCCATTATTGCCTTTACTTATTATTTCAGCCTTTGCGCCTTTAAAAACGTACACAACCCCTAAACAACAGGGGTGCATTTTCACCATTAAGCGACTTATTATTGTAAAATACTTTAAATTAGTTGAATTCAGAGTGATAAAAAACTGAGTCACACTTATAAATGCTCTTCAATCTTATCCAGGACGTAAAGTGACACATTGACAAATCGGTCTTGAATACGTCGTTACCCAAGTGGGAAATCTGATGGTTTTTTTGATGCACTTTTTTGGCCTTGAATTACTTCAAAGAAAGGGACGACACCATCAAGTCGTGGGGAGGTTATGTCAGTCTATAAAATCCCCATATTTCGAATATTCGAGTTTAGGGGAGTCTCTTTTTATAAATACCGTTAAATGCTGCCCGTTTCCCGTCTCTCTGTAGACGAATACTTATTTTGAATGTGGAAATCTTTCAGTGTTGTGAGCAGACGGCGACAATTACAGACTTTAGCCGCCTTTTCCACCCCGGAGACGTCGCTTAACGACAAGCAGTTATCTTATAATAATGCACTGACGATAAGTGAATATGCATAAGATTGCCTTTCACTAATTAAGGACGAGCCAAAAATCACATGAGGCCGTCCATCGACCTTGTAAAGCGGGCACTGCTCAAAACACTTTGGTTGTCGGGCACAATTTCTGAGCTGCAATTGCAAGGGGAAATAGAACGATATTTACTAAGACATGAACTTAGGTATGACTGGCTAATAAGCCAGAAATGACCATTCGGTCGCCATTGTCTTTGTCAGTACTATCTCGTTGCCAATACTACAAGTCGCTGTGCGACTGCTTGCGAGGGTTCTAGTATGAGACCCATGGCCCAACGGAACACGCATGTAAACGACAAAAATATAAAACGTGTTGAAAGACAAAACGGGTGAATGGGACCAGATGATTCCGTGTTGTACACTTTAAGGTCAAAATATCTAAAAAGGCGTTTTAAAAACGCATGAGTGCGTTTGCCCGGCAAAGAAGAGTTACCGCGTGTACCGGCAGGATTTTCGTTACATTTGCTGATTTGACACAGTTTATCAATTTGCACAAATAGGCAAACCATGTACTAATCTTCCACGAAGCCACGTCCACTATTTCACACCAAACCTTCTTAAATTTACTTCTGTACGACGAAAATATGCATGTTCGAACATATTTTATAATTTTTTACAAATTCATCTCATCTTAGTTAATACAGCAGTTGTTCCTAAGGCGCCATAAGCTGCCTTAACTCCCTATTTCATTAATTTTAGATCTTAAATCCAGTTTCCGTTTTTGCTTTAGGAAGCTCAGGACGTTAATATGTAGGCTTTGCTCTTATGTCTACTCTGAGTTTAAGTCGATAATACGTAGTTCGTACATTTTTTAAATGATTTTGACGAAGATTATACGGCGGTTTGTATTTGCTTATAAGCATTTCAGTCGTCGCAGAATTCCTCGCATTCGGATCATATAACGTGTTTTCAAAATTGTGTTACGGGATCCGGACTAGTAAGCACTTATCTGATTTCAAATAATCTTAGATTTATCTTCGTTTGAAAATGAAGGTGTAAATATAAAATCCACATGGTTTACCTGTTGCTAAAGTTTAATAAAAATACGTTAATATGAGTCTGTCTCCCGGTGCTAGCTAACGAACTTCGTCACCTTGCACACAACGTTAGAACCTGGCCATACTTAGATGAGATTTGCGGACTAATTTAAAAAAGACTGACTTCTGCTTACTGTCTCTGAATTTTCTAAAAACGGTTAGCTATACTTAATTGGCAAAAACATATGTGCGAAACCAAAGCTCTTTGCGTTTTATAATTCTCTTTTTAAGCTCAAAATGTTAAAAATTGAACTTCATGTTGAAGCTTTACTTCTGTCATATTAACTAATGACCGCTAAAATGTAGATGACCACGAAGGATTTTCCATTGAATTTTAGGCATATTTTAGCGAAATAACTACTGACTTTGTCCCAAAGCCTATACAAGCAGAAGAGTATAGGATGAGTAGATATACAAAATATAACGCCCGACTTTTATGGAAACGACAGTAAAACGCATTTATGCTTATTTTCAAACATTTTGAGAATCAAGCAAGCTTCTTATGCGACCTCGGTAAACAGGAATCTTCTTCTATTCCCTACAGTACGTGGTGTTGGAGATTTTGTCGTTGTTAAATCAGAGAGGAACAGTCACTTTAGTCAGTAAAAGTGACTGCATGCAGAAGGACACCGGGAATTTGTTCACAGTTGAAAATTTTGGAATCTCTGTTCTCAAAAAACCAACCTCAACATTTTGAACGTGCAATCAAGAGTCCATTTGTGACATGTTACAGCATTATTTGATCGAACCAATTGACCGTCTTGAAGAGACTAATTTTCTAATCACACAACCGAACTATTTTTGCGGTCAAACCTAAGATGGACCATTTGAAGGGCATGTAGTAGATCCGCACCGGTCAGAAAAGATCTAGATAAAACTGAAAAACAAACATATTTAAAGTTGCTTCCAATTCCCCTTTTATTGATGGGGGATTTATGTTTGCTTTCTTTCTCAAATACTCCATCTGTCTAGAGTGGTTAGGGTGAGCTTTGATTACTTCTACAACTGAACTCCCTCTTCTTAGAATTGGATCCGAATTCCCCAATCTTAACATGCATGTACATATTTTGCCTAAAGTCTGAGACCTCACTTTCAAATACACTGTCTTTATAAGAATTTACTCGTGGATCATCCACGAAAATCCTCATAAATTTGCGAGTATCCTCCAAGATTTTCATCATGGAGACAAATATAGTTTAGTCGCATATTCGAAGTGTCTTTTCATTTACTTTGCTACATAAAACTTGGTTTTGACTAATGGGATTCTAGAAATACTTACCTTTTTACGGTGGGAATAAGCAGATTTACTAGGCATGCATGCAGTCACTCAGAATATGGGAGAAAACCACAAATGTGCTCTCGTTAACGCTATTCCAGTGTCTCATCTGCTTGTACTGTATTGCGCGACGACCCGCACTTCTATTTACTCAAATTTTTCATCCTATGCTGAACTCACTCCATTTATTTAATACTTGATTCTAACAAACGAGACTATGTTGAGTGTTGACAACTACACGCTTTAAAGTCGGCTCGATCCTCACTTTCCGTTGCTTACAAAAACTTTTTGATATCGAAAAAATGATTGATTTTTTCGCTAACAGGATCGAATAATTTCTCTCCGAAATTTATTGATTCCTCATTTCGTATTTTACAGTACGCGAAAAATAGCCATTATGAGGTGGGATGATGCTAGGTTAACTGTCTGAAGGTTGTAATTGCATACAAAGCTAACTCCATCAGAGGGAAATAATCTTATCTTGAAAGTTACAATATCATTTAGAGCGCAATGTTTTGTTTCAAAGCACCTAATTAACCGTACTGCTGTATGCTTTTCAGTGCAAAATGCTATTAATTAAATAACAAATGATATAGTGCCAAGGTCGATAAGAGATACTTTACATGCATGTCAGCTCGCTTCACTGCGGTCGCCATTAGGTAAACAACGTTTGGCTGTATAACGTTTTTCAGCCTTTAGAATGCTTTATTGGTGGAGATAACTGGACTCTTGCGTAGCCTGGGAACCTGTTCTGTTTGAACAGCTGCATCCTGACTGCACGAGCATAGAGAACCCAAAGTGCCAACTGCGGCTATGTGAGATGTAACACACTTGTGGGATCTAAGAAGATTGCTTCTATCTACCTTAGCTAACTTAATTACAATGATTTTATTCTCTCTTTCGTGTCACATAATTTGATTGCTCAGAGCTACGACATTCCAGCTCAAAAATCTAAAGTTTATTTAGCTCAAGTAAGTAAGCTCTACGATAAAACTCAAAAAAGTTGATTTTAGATGTTCTTGGTATTAAAATTACATCTGTCTGCTTCCACATTAAGATCTAGTATCCAAGGGCTCCAGACGATCCAAATCGGACCACAAACAGAAACTCTATGAAGACTTCAAAACATCTTCATCTTATGGGTGAAAACTGCAAAGTTACGAAGTTTTATCACGATTTTCTAACGGTGATAGACGTCAAACCTCGAGGGATCTTGTCAAATGCTCTTCAAGTAGTCATCCGTGTGATATGCAGGAGGCTCGCGGACGTTATCAAGCATTTCAGCATAGTTGCGGAATAACATATTTCCTTTAATTTTCAACAGGGAAAAAGCACAGGCTTTCGGAGGCAAGGTGATTTTTAGTTTCATTACTTTTTGACCGCAAGGTCTGAAATTTGACACTTTGGCCTAGTATGCTCTTTTATCTCATTCTCTTTGTGTCCAAACATTTTAGTTTAAAAGTGATTGTGTTCGAGCACAGATAATTTGGACGGAACATTTTACTCTGGAATATAAAAGCATACTAAGCAACCGGCCGGATATTCCAGAGTTTAAAGAGGTCTAAGCCACTTTCACGAAGAGGCGTTTTACTTATTTACATATCATCAGATGTTTTAGAAAGACGTGCCACGTAATTTGATTTATAACTTACATCATCTTATGAACAACTAGAGCTCTTGATATGAAATCTGCGCTGGCAGCGAAACAAAGATACAGGAAGTGATTTCATGAAAATTGGTTGGGGACGATTGAATATTCTTTTAGTAAGGTACACATTAACAGCTTGCCACTCATATAACAATTAGTAGCTTTCACTGACCTATATGGACCTCTGGCGCAATGCTGGTCCATCTAAAGTCATTGCTCTAGCTCTTAAGTTATGCATAGGGAGCCCTTTTGTGTTATTTAGGCCCCACTCGAAGACTACTTAGCGGCCCGAAATATTAACGTATCCGACTGAAAGTACATAAACTTGTACATCGGTAAGCCATATCCAAATGGTCATACCTGCAACAAAGGGTGAAAAAGGACCGACTAAATTAATGCTGGAGACAATAGAGGCAAAGTATTCCGATTTTAAATCGATGGGACTAACTGAAGGGGGAAGGCCGTACTAAAGTCGGTCTTACCCAGTCTTGATAACATCGGCAATTTCTGTTCAGTGGTCGATTAGTGAAGACCACGCCATACTACCCGCTGTCGTGGGGACTGCTTGTAAATAAATAAAAGTAATTCTATTGCTGTTGCCAAAAGTGTAAAGGCAAAACAACAGCCTTCCTCCAGAGATTAACTTTCTAGTGTTTGTATCGGTTATTCATCGTCATTTTAGAATGACCAGTTTTCCAGCTAACTGATTTCCAATAATTGTGTCCAATTAATCAGCTTTCTTTTAAGGCAGACAAAACCTGCACGGTAAATATAAAAGTTAGGGATCATATTTGAGACCATATGTAGTGCTGTATACGGAATCCTGACAGATATGGAGTATAGGCAGAATGGCATTACTCACAAAGAAAAGGTAGAAGGATGTCCATTTCTGACTCATCAGCCGTCGACAGTCATACTCAACCCCGATGTGTAAGACACCTGAAGCTCGATTCCGCGTCTAACGCCTCTTACCATTGAGTACGATTGCTAGTATTCGATAGGCCGATTCGATTCCTTATAGTTTTATTAATTTGACAGCAAACTGTCCGTTATCTCTTTGCCTACGGAAACTTCAGCCACTAAAATATGATAGATCTTGTTAGTATCCAAACTGCACTTTAAAACGGTATTCTCTAACCGGAAATTTTGCTGTTTAACATGGGATAAAGGAAATATTTAGCGGCTAAAAGCCGTCCACATAATTTTGGTAAAAATGATAAGCTCGATTTATCTAGTTTTTTGCACACAGCCTGAATGTCTCAGGTGGCTCCAATTACACCAAATTAGAATCAAGAAACACGCAGCCACAATACCAGAGCTCCAAGTGACACTGAATCACCGACCTCCGCAGTTCTGTCGGTTGTTCAAACTCCTGAGCTGTCAGTGGGCTTTCAAATGCCAACAATTTATATTTCTTGTGTGGCTCGCAGAGTTAGTAAAAATTCCATCTCTGGTGACGGTTCTGAAGTTGAAGTTAGGAATAAGACAACAATAAAAGTGTTTCCTCGAACGAGAAATTTGTCTGCATGGTGCTTTGGATTCATGCGTAAATTCCTAATCAAAGTCTGAATCATATAATTGCACTAGAAGCAGTGAGGTTTTGGTACTTGTAGAATAAAATTTATAGGTAAACATGCGCATATATAGAAGCGTATCCCATACAAAGTTGATTGGAATTCGAAAATGGGTCTTCGATTAACAAAGACTAGTTACGTATGGTTGCAATTTTAACCAAAATGTCAAATGATCCTAATATATTTCAGCTATGCTAGTATGCTGGCCTTTGAATGAGTTCCTCCAGTCGCCTGCAAAACCTACACTCTGTAAAAACTGATCATTAACGCAGTATGTATTTTTCACATGGAATTTTCATACGTCTACAAATTTAAGAGTATTACGCAGAAGACAAACGTAACCATAATCGTTCTTATACTTATTCGGTAAGATATTACGTTTTTTCAGTTTTCATACTCAAAAGGGAGTGTTTAATGGTTCTAGGAAAGTTTATAACTATCCGATTTTTGAGACCGCAATATGACTATCCATACAGCAGCATATCTGCCTATTTATTAATTCTGCATGTGAAGCATACATATTTGTGCATGTCCATTGCAAAATTTTATGCTTTCTTTGCCAAAATTTCTTAGTAGCACAAAGAAGTATTTCATTTTTCACGCGAAGCAAATTTAAAGCTGGTAATTCGGAAACCCTGAATACGAGTGTAACGGAAAATCCCATTTAGAACTATCTGGGAATATAAAAATCGATAAAAACCGTTTCCTCATATAGAATACTTGTCAAAAACCTCATTTTCTTCTCAAATAAGCTTAATAAAGAATATTTTTACTTGTATTTTTGAAATATTTTGAAATTTATGCTGAAATCAAAAACTAATGAAAGCAATTCATTTTACATAAGTAGTCCTTTTTTATGGATTGTAGTTTTTGTAGGCAGCCGGAAAGAAGATCGTTTAAAAGTCGACATCTCGACGTGGCTGAAACATATTGGGACTTCACTGCATGATAATGAATATTACAGCCTTACTAGATTACTCTTTCCTGACCGTAAACGCCCTTTGGAATTCCGGTAGACATTTCATGAAACAACACATTCATTGTGCCCAGATTACTTTGCAGCTTCCGCTTTCAACATCGCTATTTTTACTTGATGCGATGAGTTCTTGCTTGCTAGCATTTAAATCTTCGACTCCTGCAAATCCGTCGCTGTTTTAACTGATGGATATGATTACTAAAGGGGTTTTTGTTTGGCCGATACTTTCACTAGAACTGGCATCCTTCCGCACGCTCGCCTTATGGCCATTTATTCCCACAGAGAGGGTTTCAACTCTGAATATGCTGAGCTCGTCGGTGCACCGTAGAATGGAGAGCTCTTATGCATGCACCAGGCAGCCTGCGAGGTGATTACCCTCAGCGGGACATTCAAGTTCGTCAGAATTGAGGGCATGACTATGGTCCGTCGAGGCGCGACCTGATAGTCCGTGTTTTTCCTCCTCATTGCTGCCGCATGTTCGGTCATCTGCGCTTTAGGCTGTCTTTCACTTCTCCCGACGTACTTTCTTTGTCGACAACTGCGTCACATTCAGCACACGGCATCAGACATCTTCTATCTTGCAGTGGGTATTTAGACTTTGATACTTGATGCCGAATCCTGGCCTCTGGTATGCGTGCCGACGAACTCCAAGTGTGAAAATGCTGCTGATGGCGCCCGAAGCACTTTTCGCGTACATGAAGATAAGGCCTGGCCTATCGTCTTCTTTGTGATTGCAACTGCTGACGAAGATGCGCGGGTCGTCGTTCGGTATGTGTACCTGTCGTACTTGTTTATTCCTTGAATGTTTTGGTTTTTAGACCAGCACAATGTTCGCGGCAGGCAAGTACCAGCAGACGTAATAACAAAACCGACAAGCAACGCTTTTGATGAAATCGCGGCAGTCTAGTATTCGGATTCTGGCAGTCAAGTCACTACTACGACAATTGCAACCATTTATAATGAATGAGGGAGCCGCTATCTTTTAGGGATAACCGGCGGCATATCAATTACATTCTATACGTATAGGAGTCACTTTGATGTGCTTTGGTGATGATTTTGTGCGTGAATCCAAATGGCAGGACGAAAAGATTATTTTCATAACGATCGCCTCTCCCTCATCTCAGCCGAATGCTGGAGCTTGTATATTCTTTTAGATTGCTAGACGACACAGTCAGTAATCAACTGAACGATTGAGGAAACTTTACTCATTGAAGGTAACTTATTTAAAGCTGACCATAAATGGGTCCAGCAAAATTCAAGTCAACCTACCTTACGTATAGTACCCGGTATTTTGTTACACACGTTGGCCCAAGTTTTTACGACCGTGTACATTCCTTGCCGTTATGTGTTCTTTTAATAAATACGTCCCTTGTTATTGGTCTGGTAGTCCCATTACCCAAGTTTTACCTCGTACGGAAGTAATCCCGTTAAAATTTTACATGGGGAATTCTGAATAGGATAACCCCGAGAATATACTTACAAGCGCTTAAAGCAGCAGTTCTACAAAAATCAATTTCAACAGCATCGTAAACGCTGCAGTTATTTTTAAAAATCATTCTACGATTCTGGTCCATTAAAGTTAATCCTCTAAGAGACTTATGTAAGCAAACATTAGTGAACTCAGATTAATGGATTAAGCTGTCTGGCGCGAAAGACTACCTTTGTGTTATGTAGGATTTTACATATACAGAATTGAGACGACGATTAGTAAAGTTGGACATTTGCTCTAAATACACAGGTATCCGTACACGGCATGTAACTGCGATAACGACAATTGTTCCGTCGCAAGCGGCGACGTCCTTCATGAAGTGGGCGCAGCAAAGGTAACTTGCGCGTAAGGCACACTCTCCTCCCTCACCCACCTAGCTCCCATGTCAAGACAATGTATAAACGACGGATGGTGGGCTCGGCCGAAGCGAATGGGATGGCTAGGCGGAAAGTCACACGACCTGATCTCCATTACCTGCAGCAGGATTTCT
>CACRXP010000238.1:565748-623365 GCA_902702965.1 Spirometra erinaceieuropaei | reverse complement strand
ATCCCAGTCCAAGTAATGTGTGATTTTTCTCAGAATTCTGTGCGCAGAGTTCCACGTTTGTAAGACTAATGTTTGCCCTGGGGGTGTAATTTACCCCATAAAAATACTCCACAACATATAGAATCTTCTACATTTTGATTACGTGGACATTTTAGAAGTCTACCTTTAGGGCAAGCAACGGAAGTCTCTTAAAGACGAATACGTCTGTTTTAAAATTCACTAAAATGTCATATTTCGTAGTATTCATTTGTATTGCTAGTAATGACTATGCCACATTCTCTGTATTGTGTACCTCTACAGGATGGTGACAAATAATGTGTGTGACTATGATAAGTATTACTTTCACTTAAAGAGTTTCAACACAAAGCAGGCTACTGTTACGTGCAGCCAGTAAGAGGCATCCTTGTGTAATGTCTCATTGCCTGGGTGGCAACAAAAGCTTACCACTGTGAATAGCTTTGAGGCAAACAGCTGCTATTAGAATATGCTGCGAAGGCTTTCATTGCGATATCCAAAATCGAGGGTGGTTTAAACAGAACATTCTCAAAAAGGTTCTGGTAATTAATACTTAAGCGTATATTTGGGTTGAGTTAGCAGGTTTTTTGGCACACACATCAAAAAAGCGAATTTCAGTCGGCTGCGTGGGACAGATGAGAGGGCCTTGGTTCAGTAATAAGTCTATCACTTGTTTCGGGGTATGCTTCGGAATATAGTCGTGTGATATTCGCCTAGTGCTTTCCATAGAATTATGATGGCCTCCAGAATATTTTAGACTAAAAAAAGGAATTGCTCAAAACCTGGAATTAACTTAGTGCAAATTAAGTAATTTAAGAAAATCAAAGTCATACCAAACTTCGCGAAATAACACGCATTATCGCCAGAAAATTTAAATTTGCAAAAAATAAATGGTGGTGTTTTGTTATAAGGATCGGCTCCAACGTGCACATTATCACCAACAGCCTTGAACCAGCCACACTTCTTATACCTATAAAGTCGCCATAAACGTCCGTGCATTAGTGATTACTTGATTTGCGTGAAATCAAATTTATCAAATCGAGAATCAGTCAGGATTCTGCATCCTCTACTGTTTTCAGTGGTTGTCTCAGAAGACTAGAGGAAGCAAAATTAATAGGCAGATTTTCATAATTCATCCTAACTATTCGTGAAAAACTCGGCAGCTTCGGAGTTTAAATCTTCGATAACAAGTTCAGTACGTATGATCAACCAGCGTTCTAGCCGCCTGGGCTACGAGGTCTCAAGCACAAGCCGTGAAATTAATCACACTTGGGTCAGTGTACACCAGTACTGTATTGCACAGTACTGTACTTGTTATGACATTCAATCAACCGAGACTTCAGCGCTTTCAAGGTCATAATTCCCTATGGTTAATGCATTAAGAGTACCTTTTTAATATCCCACCACTCACTCGAAAACGAATTACTGTTAAATTTTACCGTTGATTCCTCCCAAATAAAAGCTTCGAACAGAAATACGGATCATCATTCTGTAGGATATCTAATTTTTCTCTGGATTTGTTTGTGGAAATATTAAGTTCACTCTGTCCCATATACGATAACATTTATCTAACAGTCCATTCATCTGATCAAATAAAGCTAGAGTGGCCCTTGGAGGAGGCGTTGACAAAACGAAAACCGAATGAATTTGGATAGGTTTATTCCTATTAGATTTCTCTCAAAAATCATGCGATTATAGTAACCGCTTTGAAATATAACTCTGCAGTATGTGCAGAAGTAGGAATTTGAACACACTTGGGACTTAAATGAATAGTCAAATTGGCGAACACGTGTTTTCAGTAACTCTTCATCAGGCCAAAACGGTTACAATGAAGTTTAAGTTATGCCAGTTACATGGATTATAAATGATTCGGGTACAATTAACATCGATCGTTCCCACGCCACTCGCATGACGAGGCGTGCTATGGCGTGGTCGGCGTGTCGTGGTCATTGTGTTCAGGGGGCGAGGAGGAGGGGGGGCATAGGCAGTGAGTACGTCGTGTACCTTGTGCACCCACCCTGGCATCAGGAGGTTGGGGCGACGTTGGGGTCGGCGTCGGCCACGGAAGACAGAGCGCCTGTGTCAGAGTCTTCTGACAGCATGACAGTTCGACCGTCGATTTCGACGATGTCCACCGTGTGCCCCACAGCTGCAGCAGCGGTGGGAGCAGGGACGGTGACTTGCGCAGGGGTTTATAGTGCCGGTAGACTTGCGCTGCATCTACCTACACTCTCTCCTCCTCCCCCGCCTGGGCCCGGTGTCAAGACAGAGTCAAGAAGACCGGAGACGGGGGAGGCCGCAGGTGGATGGCTCGGACGGATCCTCACCTTGGCGTTCCACCACACCCCCTGGTCCACAAAACAATAACCAGGATTTCAACCAGCACAACAGAGATTTGGAGGCTGGCACGGCCGAAGCCGCACCTCTGACAGCATAGCACTGGGTTGGCTAGCCGTATAGCCACTGCCTCAGCTGTAGCTAGCACCCGTTGGCGTAGGCCTCTGGAGAAGCTTGCTGGTGTCCTGTAGACAATCTGAAAGGCTTCTTTGGCATCGACTCGGTGATTCGTATCGACAAGATGTGCGAGAATAGAACTCGAGATCGATTTCTTCTCACCTTTGCCTAGCCAGGCCGGTATGTGTTCACGTACTCTCTTTTCCAAGCGCCTCGTTGTACGGCCGATGTATCCCGCTCCACAGGAGCAAGTGAATGAATAAATACACATTGATGTGGCCTGCAACGGGAGTCGGTCTTTACCTCCCAAGCGTAGGAGGGGAGAGTTAGTGAAACACACACGTAAGTTCGCCGCGGGGAAAGCGCTAGTGATCGCTGTCTTCAGACGTCTTTTTACCAGTTCACTTGCTGCGTCCCCTTGAAAAGGCAATCTTATAAATAAGTCCTTCTTTTCTGCAGTTGCCATGGCAGGTTTTGCAGTGCGCTCCCCTATATTTCGAAGGATAAATCTTTCTGGGTATCCGTTTTCGTGGAGTGTATCCCGCAGCTGCTGGAGTTCTGCCTCCACAGTCTCAGGGGAGCAGATACGTCGCACTCTAGCTGCCAATCCCTGGACTAGATTTCGTTTGATGTTGAGGGGAACAAAACTGTGAAAGTTAATGTATTGTCCCGTCCAGGTTTTCTTTCAGAATACTCTACGTTGGATAGACCCATCCTCTTGTCTGTGCAGAAGAACGTCGAGGAACGCGATTTCATTGTTTGCCTCAAACTCTACAGAGAACGTTAGCGAGGGGTGTGAATTGTTGAATTTTTGAATCAGGACGTCTGTGTCGGTGGTAACATCCGTCAGGCAGAAAATATCGTCCACGTACCGACCGTAGAAGCTGAGGTCATTAATGGTGTCTTGTAAACTTGTCATCTCGACTTTGCACTCCTCGTCATGCGAGTGGCGTGGGAACGATCGATGTTAATTGTACCTGAATCATTTATAATCCATGTAACTGGCATAACTTAAACTTCATTGTAACCGTTTTGGCCTGATGAAGAGTTACTGAAAACACGTGTTCGCCAATTTGACTTTTCAATTGTAACATGGGAATATTTGCTGAACGTAGACAATCCAAAGATCCCTCGGTGTTAAAGGAACGCAATGTATTCCTAAAGTTTGACACCAGACTTGCGGAGGCACATGTGACGAGAAAATTCTTATCAGGATGTATTGACAAGGGTGAATATCCGAAACACTACTGGAAAACCTTACGAAGGAATCATATTGCCACTACCCCAGCCGCACTAAGTCGACATGCAGAAAGTCACCTGGAGACTATTAGCGCCGGAATTGAGGAACTCCAACGGAATCTGTGCCAGAGAACAGCGGCCCTGGACCGCCTTGAAAATTGCGAGAGACTGGCGTTCGAAAACTACGTGCAAACTGTCAGAAGTAAAAGAATCGAGGCGAGGTGGACTAAGCTCCTTCGAAGTGTCCAACCAGTGAAGGCTCAAACGGCCCTTCCGAATAATCCGGAACGGTACGTTTATAACTATTCCTCAGTACAGCTTGACAAAACTCTCATAGAGGTACTGTCTCTTGGTCCTAGGTTTTGCAGTGCACGACGGATGCCGAACCAGTTAGAGTTAGAAGTCCAATTCGAAAGTCTATTCAGTCAGACTGCCGATCTAAAACCTAGCGGGCCTAGAGAAGTAGACTATCTGAAGTCGACTATGGTTAATTGCTGCCAACAGTACTTAAGAAAGGCTCCAAAAAACAAAGGCCCCTTATCAAGGGCTCATCTCGATAGCCTCAGCGAACTTCGTAAAAACGAAAACATTGTGCTAACCAGGCCGGATAAGGGTTCAGGAGTTGTACTGATGGATAGAAAAGAGTACGTAGAAAAACTAGAAGCAATCTTATCGGATCGTACCAAATTCTCGAAATCCGAGAAAGACAGGGACCGCACCGAGGCCGTTGAAGGTCAACTGACGGCGGTCCTCAAAGCTCTCCACAAGAAGGTCATTTATCTGACAAAGAATATGAGCGACTAAGACCAGTGGGCACGGCCATACCCAGAATGTACGGCCTTCCAAAAATTCACAAACACGGACTACCCCTACGTCCGATCCTGGATATGAGGAATTCGCCCTATCACACCATAGCAAAGTGGCTAGTCGAAAAGCTTAAACCGCTGCAAAGTCATTTGTATCCCCTAAGTCTGAAGGACACCTTCGAGTTTGTCGAGGCGATAAAGGATATTAACGTTGACGGACGGAGGATGCTATCTTTAGACGTAGCATCATTGTTTACTAATGTACCCGTAGCCGAAACAATAAACTACCTTTGTGACGTTATCCGCGACACGAACTACCCGTTAGGCATACCGTTGGAGACGCTAAAAGAGCTTCTGACACGGTGCACGCAAAACGTCCAGTTTCTCTGCAATGGTCAACTGTACAGGCAAATAGACGGCGTAGCGATGTGCTCACCGCTCGGCCCATTCCTCGCAAATGTCTTCATGGGCAAAGTCGAGATGACAAGTTTACAAGACACCATTAATGACCTCAGCTTCTACGGTCGGTACGTGGACGATATTTTCTGCCTGACGGATGTTACCATTGACACAGACGTCCTGATTCAAAAATTCAACAATTCACACCCCTCGCTAACGTTCTCTGTAGAGTTTGAGGCAAACAATGAAATCGCGTTCCTCGACGTTCTTCTGCACAGACAAGAGGATGGGTCTATCCAACGTAGAGTATTCTGAAAGAAAACCTGGACGGGACAATACATTAACTTTCACAGTTTTGTTCCCCTCAACATCAAACGAAATCTAGTCCAGGGATTGGCAGCTAGAGTGCGACGTATCTGCTCCCCTGAGACTGTGGAGGCAGAACTCCAGCAGCTGCGGGATACACTCCACGAAAACGGATACCCAGAAAGATTTATCCTTCGAAATATAGGGGAGCGCACTGCAAAACCTGCCATGGCAACTGCAGAAAAGAAGGACTTATTTATAAGATTGCCTTTTCAAGGGGACGCAGCAAGTGAACTGGTAAAAAGACGTCTGAAGACAGCGATCACTAGCGCTTTCCCCGCGGCGAACTTACGTGCGTGTTTCACTAACTCTCCCCTCCTACGCTTGGGAGGTAAAGACCGACTCCCGTTGCAGGCCACATCAATGTGTATTTATTCATTCACTTGCTCCTGTGGAGCGGGATACATCGGCCGTACAACGAGGCGCTTGGAAAAGAGAGTACGTGAACACATACCGGCCTGGCTAGGCAAAGGTGAGAAGAAATCGATCTCGAGTTCTATTCTCGCACATCTTGTCGATACGAATCACCGAGTCGATGCCAAAGAAGCCTTTCAGATTGTCTACAGGACACCAGCAAGCTTCTCCAGAGGCCTACGCCAACGGGTGCTAGCTACAGCTGAGGCAGTGGCTATACGGTTAGCCAATCCAGTGCAATGCCGTCAGAAGACTCTGACACAGGCGCTTTGTCTTCCGTGGCCGACGCCGACCCCAACGTCGCCCCAACCTCCTGATGCCAGGGTGGGTGCACAAGGTACACGACGTACTCACAGCCTATGCCCCCCCTCCTCCTCGCCCCCTGAACACAATGACCACGACACGCCGACCACGCCATAGCACGCCTCGTCATGCGAGTGGCGTGGGAACGATCGATGTTAATTGTACCCGAATCATTTATAATCCATGTAACTGGCATAACTTAAACTTCATTGTAACCGTTTTGGCCTGATGAAGAGTTACTGAAAACACGTGTTCGCCAATTTGACTTTTCAATTGTAACATGGGAGTATTTGCTGAACTTAAATGAATCACAGAGTTTTTGCAATGAGCGAAATTTAGACATTCTATTCTCTCGTTTACAAGTGCCCGATCCGTTCTGACAAACTGAATATGGAAAGCCTGATTTATCAGCATAAATATATATACAAGTCATGTGCGCGTTGCCCACAATGCCTTATCATTTGACACCTGCACATTTGGTAGGCCTGATAGTCTCAGGTATCCGGAGTCATTCAACTTAAATTTACTAGAAATGTATCTCACTTTGAAAGATAGCAGAAAAATTCCGCTAACTTTACTTGAATCTGATTTCCAAAGCATAGCGAAATGTACGGAAAGATGTTTGTTCAAAGTTTTAAATTTTAAAGAATGGTACTTATTTCCGCTAGGGGTATTTTAGTCGAAGCAAACTTTATCTGAGCTTTCGGCACTCAAAGGCAGAGCAAATATTCTTTATTTTCAACCGGGATCCTCATTTGACATAATAATATCGATGTAAATTGATATGCGCACATAAATATGTCCACTTTAGTCTCTTAGATTTCCAAACCCCAAAGCGTTAACGGGCGGCAGTGATTGTGGATAGACAACTATCTCATAGAAAACACAGCTAAGCTACGTTGACAATGTAGAACGGACACAAAGCCTACCATGGATACATGCATTGTGACTTTGTCATGCTTCTGTGCTGCAGTGTGTTAAGCACAATTCTATTCCAGACGCTGACACTTCCGATTCTTTTGTTGCTCGACGAAGCAAATCCATGATATTCCGCCCCCTCAGTATGTCTCCTACCGTCCTTGATCTGTGTTCTCGCATAGTAGATCCAGATAAAAATAATTATTTACTAATTGCTCGCATTACTGGGGTCGTCCCGAGGAGTCTAATGACCAGCCCTCAAATTAATAGTTTTGCTAGTCGGACATCCAAAACCGGAGTTCACATGACTTGAAACTTTCTCATGAATCAGTTGAAACATTGGTAACACTCATATCGTTCATGTTGGGGGGGGGGGGATCCGCTTTCATGTACATAAAATAATAGTGAATAAACTCTTCATCGTGACAAATCGCGATCTATTTCTTCGCGTCCACGCCTTTGTTTAAAGTCATCTTCGGATAAACATTGATTGTCCTTAGTTTGAAGCACAAAGAAAGTTTTAGCACATTATGAACAACTGCGACCGGAAATAGGAAGACGTCCCAGTTAATCGTGTTCAACAAAAATGAGTTCCGGAAGTTCCAGTGCCTGTAAGTTGCTTTATTTTAAGCATTTATGTAAAAAGACTTCAAAACGTGTTTAAAGTTGGAATTGGCAGAATTATAATACTCGAATATTTGGTGAAAAATATTGCGCTACAAATCCACGCAGCAGACTCGTATATTTTAATTTCAGTGTGCCATTCATTCCTCGCGCATGTTTGACTCGGAATGCCTTTTAGTCTTAAGGCGAACTCGGCATCCGCACCATATATTTGACCAAAATTACGTTACCATTTATCCTAGCGTGATGCCTAGACATTTCGCCTGCTGCTAGGTGAATGACGGTAGATTTCTTAGTTATTTTCTGCTTATTCTTATACAATGGGCCATAAAGACGCGACAGCGTTTATTAAGTCCAACATTGGCGCAGGTGGTTTATCATACAGTTCCTGCACTGTAACTCTAGAATTACAATATGGCGGATCACTAATTGGAAATTCGCATCAAGAATCCTGTTGAAAAATCGAGATACATGGGCAGAGTGTCTGTCTGTATATTCATTTGGGCATGAGTCGAGGTTTTCGTCTTTTTGAATACCACAAGCGACAATTACTTTTCCGCCAAAATTCCAGAAAATATGTGTCTATTATAAGGCAGTGGAGATGTGTTTGTGAACTGTAAAACGTTCTACCTTATGCTATGTTAATCTACTTAATTAACTTATAAATACAGATCAGATCAGAATTCCGTTTGAAAGACTGTAAACGCCAAGACCACGAGGCGTCCATGCCACAGTAAGTGACGATAAACACAGGTTTGCTTGGAATACGTTACGAGCACTACTAGTATCTACTGTTTTCTGTGTACGGGGCTATAAAATGTTTATCATTTTTTTCGGCGGACCCGTGAATATTACCACCCACTTGCAATTAAGTGCTACCGTTTGTTGTGCGCGAGTGGAATTAAAGCTGTAAATGTTATTTCGTGTCAGACCATAGGTGCTATTGAGCACGTCTGGTATGAATTGGTGAATTTTAAGTTGATTCCGTTTTCCCTAACAGCCCACAAAATAAGCCAGAAAACAAAACTTCTCATACATTTGAAGCATATTCTGAATGTCTTGTCGAGCCGATTACAGGTGTAAGACAATTGCAAGGCATGCTTAAAATCTCCCAAATATTTTGTGGTTCCCTGAATTTGATTAATATTGTTTATTATAGAAAATGGCAAAGAATTCAAACTTAGTTCTTATTCAAATAAGAAACGTTTTTAAATGTTTAGAACTAAGCTTGGGTTGGGAAGTTTGTGACTTTAGCTTTCGGCAACATTCAATTTCATCGATTTTTCCAGTCAGTTCGATTTCAAAATTATAAGAGTTTAGAGATAAAGGAAATAGCTATTTCATTGAATTTAGACCCCGTAGGGAATAGTTTGCAGTCAACAGTAAGTATGACAACAGGTAAATTTTTTTATGTTGGTAAAGCATGTAAAACGCTTATTTATAGTCCCGTGCAAACATAACACCAATAAACTTGAGTGCCAGCTATAAGGTTATCAGAAAAATGATTGCATTATGTGTGTAGACAATCAAAGTTACATCCTGGTTACTTGGACGAGAATAGCCCAGATCGTTGGTTATTAGGAGCAAAGCACATCCAACATAAGACAGTTAAATGGTGACTATCAGCTTTGTGTTAATCTCCTAAAAAGAGCAGTCTGAATCGTGACCTTGATTGGTTTTTGTTGTGACATTTCGGCCACATTTAACGTTCAACAAAAACTAAACAAACTAAAGTTACTGAAGATTATTGCTGAAACTGGCAGTGTATCAGATGACGGGGTAATAGATATTTATATATACCGAACCGCGCTTAAATATGTGTTCTTACTTTAAATTAGTCGGTTGGCCACTTTAACCGATGAGAGCACAGCCCGGCGCCTAAATTCACACTACAGAAAACCATCTTATGATACGCAGTAAATTTGAAAGGGAAAACGGACTGGAATACGCATAAAACATATTCTATGCAAATAAATGGAATAATCTTGTTTTAGGGGGGAAGGGTGGGTACTTGAAGTTCGTTAAAAAAATAAAAACTTGAAAAGATGTCTTTGCGTTGCCAAACGGATACCACCTATTTTCTTGGTAAACGAAAGCTGCTAAAACAATACGTTTTACAGGGGGAAACAGTGTAATTAAGACTTAGTTAGAGGACTCAAGAGCTGATGTGAAGGGTAGAAACTATTCCTATATTTATTCTTTCAGTTGACGAAGGTCTAAATAAAATACTTTTTGTGTAGGTTGCACGATATGCCCTACGTGACAGTACAGGTGCTAGTGAAGTTTCCAAAAGTGTTTCGTTGATATTCGGTCTCTGAATGACATAAATGCTGGGGGGTTGGCACATTAATGCATCCCACCGTTTCCTGTGTTTTCTGAAGGATACGCCCGTTTTGGAACTACAACTGGTTTCTAGGTAGTACCTGTGTTGCCACCTATGACTTATTGCGCAATCTACGCACATACTATTGGCTCTCTTTTGGCATGTTATGAATGCTACGTGGTTAGCCCATTGTAGCTAATGAACTTCGGTCCGAATATTTTTATCAAATCTCAGTCTTAGCCTACAATTCACAAATAAGTCGATTTACTCTGACTTCGTCACTAACTTCTGAGAAAATTAAGAACCTGCAAAATACTTTATGCCTTTGTTTTCGACACGCCTTTACACAACTATGTGTGTCGTCTTCCCAGAAATAAAGACCGTAGTCACGTAATTATTCAACAATTTACCGCAAGGGTCTATATGTTCTTATGCACATCTTACACCTTAACTGTTTCCGTGAGCGAAAGGTAGGGTATCGAACTGGTGGAGTAATTGTCCCTTTACATTTCAACTGTAAGATAGACTATGGATCAGTTCTATCAGTGTGTGCTGCCTAGAGTAAGCAACTCTTATGACTGTTCCCCAGAAAATTATTTACTACCTTCAGAAGCCTACAACATAACAATAGTATCATGATTTATGTGTAAGAGTATCATGATTTATGTGTAAACATCTCTAGCCTGCCTCCCGTCCTTATTTTCCAGGTTTTAAAGATCCTGACTCAGGGCCAGGCTCTAAGGAAAAATGTATGTGTATACACAAGTGCTGCAAAAGGCTATAAAGCACTTTCAAACAGGATCGCTTATCCGTAGGGCGTTTTCGGTTGATATTAGTGAATGGGGAAAATTTGTACGGCCATTAGCTATCTCGGACGATATTGTTTTTCTCCTCGAGGAACAAGTGAGGTTGGTCGTGACAATTTTCTCGTTTCCAAAAAGAAGCTGCGTTGGGTTTTAAAAAGTATACTTTAAAAACTGTGACATCCATGCCATTAAATTTACTGTCACGTTTATTAGACAATTTATGGTTTACTTATGCAGCTATTTCTTAGGGTCTAACGAATATTTCAGGCTCAACTGTGGAAGCTGCAATCATGCTCGTTTGCCACATTTTTCTCACATAAATGGGGAAGATACTTTTCTGTTCTTTCATTTTGACGAACATGTTATTTACACGAAAAGGAGAAGCAGGGTATCCTTTGAGGCAGGGTTTAATTTTAGGGCTATGACCTTGTAATCCACGATTAAGTGGTGTAAGTAGACAGTAAGGTAAAAGAGTTTATAGTTTCATTACAGAAAGATGCGTAGATAGATAGCGCATTTACAAAACCAATCCTTAACTCACTTTTTTACTCTTACTCGTTAAACTGGGAAAAGAAACTGACACTTGTCCATGCAATTCATGTTTGATTATGAATATTACTAAAGAACGTTGCCTAATTGCTCAAAACCCTAGTCAAGGCACGTAGTCCTTTTAGAAGTCCATCTGTTTTTATGGCAGCCACCTTCTGCGAGAACAAAATACATGAAGCTACAAACAGCCATCAGAAAATACTGAAAACTTTTCATCATTGCTGTCCATCAGGTACGGTTATCTTCCGCTGTAGAGATCAGCTTCGAACACTTAGCTCAACGCTGTGCGTGATGAGCGGTTAAAGTGATCTCTGGGCTTATGAAAAATTTTGAAGAGCAGCGGTCTAACAGGCATTTAATCATAGTTATGCTTACCGTTAGTATCTCTCTTTTAAATCGTAACCATAATCTATACATATTTAGGATTGTGGGAATTGTAAGTCCTGCCATTTTAGGACCACGTAAACAACGTTACATTATCTTAATTCTTGGTACGCCTAGTAGACAGAACTTAAAATGCACTTTTTATAGAAAAAGGAGACTTGTGCTTAGTAATTACTCAAAAATCCCATGTTAACCGCAAAATGTACTCCCTTTTCTGCGTAAACATGGGATGTCCGGAGGCACATTTGAATCTAAAGCTTAGTTTTAAATGTCTCTAATTTCTAGGATTTATTTGAACGTGTTTCGCAACGTCACAATGCAGTCGTTACTGGTCGATGCTAAGTGCATCTATCCTGGATTTATACTTTTACAAAGGGATTTATGCTTTCATCTTACCAAAATAACTCCTTGAGACACTTCCACTTGTTTTTTTTCATGTAACGCTGACTGATGACTTAAATTTGAGCCGTGAAGATAGCTTTAACATAGCCGAGGCCTTCCGTGGTTTTCTGTTTTTAATGCGGATATCCACAAATTGTTTGACATGATGTCAGTCAACATCCCTTGAATGAAGGTAAAAAGAGTGGTCCAGTTCTTCTGGGAGCCCATACAGGCTGCTGCGTAGCAGGAAGCAATTAATAAGAGGCAGGCGTATTTTCGAAAACAGGACGGCCATTTCTGGTTTAATTTCTCTTGATAAATGGTCAGACACCAATCTCAAAGCGTTGAGAATAGTGCTTGCTGACAGAAGACCCCAGACAAAGCTCAAATGTTTCCGGTCGCAGTTCGGGTGTACGGTTGAAAAACGTCTTAAAGTGTGTCAAAGAGGTCATTTTGTCTGTTTTGTTTTTGTCAGCAGCAATAAGCGATTGCGAGTTTTGTCACTGTGCTGCCCTGTACCACCAAGAGCAGCATGAATCCTCTGTAATAAGGCCTGCAGGCAGGTCGAATCTGTGAAGGGAATTCTTTGTGACAGTTACTATCATTTATGCAAACCGGTTTTTAAGTCAAATAAATTACCCCACCGCGCAAATAAACTTATTTCACTGATATCCTGTTTGTATGTCTGTCGTCTAACAACTTTTTTTAGAAAGTTGAATAGAAGTGCTCACACAAAAGCCCTTCAAAAGGGCTTAATTACATAAAAGTGAATAATCAAAAGTCTAGTGGATCCTCTAACTTAACTTTAAAACGCACAGTATATTTGGTCTTCTAATTGACTTAAAGTTGTCCTGTGGTTAGAGGCATTATGGTTAGCGGTTAGAAATCATTTTTCCTCCATAATGGTTCATAAACGGTTATTCAACGGCAAGAGTTTATTTGGATGTCTGGTCTCATTCTTTCTAACTTACGGGGTTGCATGTATAATAAATTTAAAAAACTAAAAAGTGCATCCCTTCCACATGATGCCTCGCCATCATCAGGCTTTTAATGTAGGCATCACTCAAAGTAGGTTCATTAACCCAGGCCCAGTAGGAAGGTTTCTATAATAAAAAGCCCCTGAATACGGAGCATAACAAATGTGTAATTTTCGACGTTTATAAATAGCATGTGAGTAAAACATCTGTTAGTCTATTAAGTTAACAACTTATGCAAAAAGTTGGACTTAAAAGCTTGACCCTCGGGAGGATAACATCTTGAAAAACTGTTTTACTTCCTACGTTATTGCAATATTCATATATTTGAAGATGCCCTTTCTGGATGGTTCAGATTCGTCTGCTTTATTATGTGGTAAATAAGCCAACAACCCCAAACCGGAAAGCCTCTTCTGTCGTTATTAGAAAGATTAACTTTTTATATTATCATCCTAGTCAAATCCGTTAATCAGCTAGTTGACGGAGTTAGGCAAACTTAAACTCTTGTCCTTTGTTAAGGACTTCCGGTGAAAGTTTAACGGCAATGAAGTGACTGGCAGATCTTGCAAACTGCTCACCCCTTATTATAAGTCAGTATTTAATCTAACAACTGAAAGCACAGAATAATGAGGGTATTTCCTGAATGACAAATAGGTGCATAGGTGGAAGAAACCAGGAAAATGCATTAATTTCCTGTGGTTTCAGGATGTTACGATGTTTTGCCTTCCTCCTTCAAGAAAGCTCTACAGTAGACATCCTTCTTACGGCTTTTTACCTGGCTGATGAGGAAAAACTGAGTATACTCGACCGCGTTGCTGCGCCTACAACCGACCGTGCCCTTTCACCTATTTTTCAAGTAGTCGGCTGTATAGCCTGTAATTTTACTGATACTCATCCCAACCATAGCAATAAATGTCCTTCCGCCTGTGTTGTTAATTTTAGGCGTTTTGATGGAAAAGAGCTTAAAAAGGAGGAAACATCAACGTGCCGTCAACTTTGTGCGAATAATGCACAGCACTAGCTGCTTAGACCGACTTGGAAGTCTTTGTCAGGAGAGAAAATCAAAGCTAAGACTGGCCGTGGAATCACAGTTTCGATTATAATTGGTTGCCTGAGATTTTAGTAGAATAAAGATCTCGCCTATAAACTTAATGATCATTTCCTCTCACTGCGACTGTGAAATGTACAATATTTCAAAGCAGCTGCATCACGTTGGTTTGTGTAGGACGCCGCACAAATGGACTACATGGTTCAGCCAGCATTTCGCTGATTGGCCGATCAGGAATGTAACCATCGAAGAAAGGCATGCTATGAAACAAATACAGATATGTTATGCAGAAAATTAGAAAGGTTGTGTTTTATCTTAAATTTGCTATCCATTTTATATTTGCATTAGCCTGACAGTGCATGTGAATTATTATTTGTTTAAAAGCTGGCAAGGGTCTGTGCCTGTTTCAAGTCGATTTATTCTTGATCTGCAAAGTTTATACCCATGTCAGCGTATTACTGACTCATCAGTTGACTCTAAGTTAAAAGGCTGTTCCTTCAGCCAACAGAGACACAGATTAAACAGTAGATATAACGGGTCGAGGTACCTACAAATGAGCCGGAAAAGGTTTTTTCACTTTACCCTTCTTCAACCGGGTGGCTCTTTGAAATGCGGCAAAGGCTCTGACTTAAACAACAAAAGAAATTCGTTAGACGGGCAGACACCCATAAAAGCGACATTTTTCATAAGTAAAAGTTGATTCTCAAGTCCTGACCGAAGCTTGAAGGTTCAGTATGTCACCAGACATGCATAATAAAAGGATCTAGCTTAACAAAGCCGTATAATATATGAAACGCCTGTCTACATAACGGGAGTCAGATAGTCGCAAATGAATCAAAGTTACAAAGTCTAAAGTACTGTGCCGAAATTTTTCATGTACAACGGATCGTTATACAGATTAGCATAGTCGCCTTCTAGATAAGTAGGCATAAAAGGTTTAGCGTCCTCTGGTGAAGGATAGCTGTCATGGTGCGCTCTAGATAATGCGGTATACAGTGCAAACATATCGTCAATGATACTACTTTTGCCATTCTTTTGCATATCCCACAATCTTCAGAAGACTGTTTTTAATATCTACACAGGACAGTAAAAAAATTTACCTATCATTAGTCAAAACCTATGATATAATGCGACTGGTCTAGTAAGTTAACTGCTGCTCTGTATGATTCCTATTTTCTGTCATATTTCGAATCGATTTCGAAAATATTAATCTTCCTGAACCGAAAGACGAAGATGCTGGATCCATTAGATACATAAGGTCATATTTCACAAACTATTTTGCCTCGACGTTACACGAAGCGACGGATGTCCCATAATCGAACTGCAAAAGATGCACTTCCACGAAGATGTGGTTATGCAGCCGCACTTGATGGGCTAGGGTTAGAGTAAGAGATTGGGGTTACGGTTAGGTGTTAGAGTTATGGGTTAGGGTTAGAGTTGAGGACAACTATTTCCCAAGCACTTAAAGTAAAACCGCGCATTCTCAATAGCTTTTCTTTCGCATACAATTACTTGATCTCGTCGCTTGTGCGTTCCCTAGCCGCACCTGTAAAAACCTCTATTACCAACGGCATCGCATTACAGGCGGTTGAGGTTTGTTCGCCTCGGGTGCCGCTGCATAACCACATCTGACCCAAATCAACACTTTATAAGTAATTCAAACCTGAAATCGGACAGTTGACGTTTGGCCTTCAGTTCGCGACAGAGGCATTTCTATTTCGTGTATTTCTATGCTGTTCGGACCTTGCCACTATTTAGTCTAATTTCCAAATCGCAAACAGTATCAAGTTTACCAGCTGTAGTTTACTGTTTATTATCCTAACGGCCTTTACACCACGGGTCAAGCAGAAGTGCGACTAACACTCGAGTAGACTTGCTTCGAGAGTAAAGGATAAGGAGATGTGGCTTATATTCAGCCCTGAGAATCGCATCCCTCAGCGATAAGCAATAGGATGCACTGACCTTTTTGATTTTCTTGGAAATTAATGCGCGCACTTGGGGTCGATCTTTCGAAACAAAAGACTTTTAGATTCGCTCCGAAAGTTGATTTGAATATTTAGGCCAATATCCATCGGCTACTGTGGAATAACCGCATAATATTTACAAGTTGAATGGTCGGCACGCTAGTGAGACGGTGGTGGTTGACCAACATCGGATGCACGTTACTTGCTCTGTGAATGCCTCTACCACCCCTAACCAGCCACTGGAACATTTTCGATGATAAAATCAAGTGAGATTTTAAGAACTGCTTGAGGGCTATTGATACATAGAATATTCGCTAGGGTTCCCTTATCCCTGGATACCCTTTTTCGGAGGCGAAAGGTGCTATAGAATTCAAAACTATGTGCCTGCAAGGACCAGTGGAAGCAAACGATTACGATAGCATTCTTAAAAAGCAAGCGATAAGTTGTTAATATTATGAATTTTTATTCGTTATTTCTACAGTTTTTCCTCAACAATGCTTAGATTAAAAAGGTCGTGTATTGAAAGCCCTGTTAAAGAAAATCGCGCACTTAAAGGGCAACACTGTTATCGAAGGATCTAGGTAGAATTCCGGCGAAATTCGTTAACTTGAAACTTCTAATGTGAAATGTTAACCTGACATATTGTTAGCCTTCGTAATCCTTCCACATCCAGTCAAGATTCAAAATAAACGAAAGCTACCATTTAGCGGATGAAATCATCATTTTATTCTAGGGAATACTGAGTGAGTATTACTTTTGTGCCAGCATCACAGGTTTGATAAAAATGAACTCGCAGGTGAGGCGCGTAAAATCGCATACTTCACCATGCACCGGTCTAAAGAACTTAAATGAATTTACACGTTCGATGATAACTCATTTAATGGAAAATGACTCAAATATTTATGATAGAACTGCAATAGAATTCGCGAATACTGCAAAAGTGAAAACATACTTGCAATGCGATTTTTAATATGAAATGAGAAAAACGAAATGTACGAATCTTTGAATTACTCGCTAGTATTACTAGCTTAACGTTCATTTAGACGCATAAGATTGTCAGGCTGTCCCGCGAGCTAACATCAAAATAATGCTTATACAATTTGCAAAGCATGTGGTGCACCTGCGTATGCTGCCAGCTTTATCGTTCTTGATAAATTATTTTGCCTCTTTCGAACCCTAAGTAGACATTGAAACTTGTGGGTTGCTAACCGAACTACACAAATATATGCCTCATCAAAAAAGAATATTTCAGTAACTTAGCTATGTTAGTTATTTCAGTAAAGCATACCAAATTTCTACCTACATAATAATACGCTCTTTGACGTTAATATGCGTCCACTGTAGATAAATCTTAAGCTAGATTTTTTCCAATGTCTGATTCAAACAGACCGTGTTTTCGTCTCACCAGCCGCACATGGACAATTATGCTTATGAATGTAATTAGGGATTCACAGAAAATTCGGCGGACCTTATTCCGTAAACACATTTGCGACATCGCAATAGTTCTTATTATAAAAGTCACCGTCGACTGTCATCAAATCAAGCCCTCTTTGTCGCACTGTTGCACAACGTGCTCCTTTGTCTAATCCGAGATGCTTTTACAAATCCCCGGCAAGTCGCTTCCTTTATATCATCAAAATTAGCAGCGGATTAGGTGGGGGGCTCATTGTTGTGGGAAATCATCTAGGCGGTTAGTCGCTATTATGTATATTCCCGCGGAGTAACAGGGCGACTTCTCTAGGCCGATAAAATATCTGGTGGGAAAAGGCACAAAACATTCAATTTTGGCTAATTTCGGTTTATTGAACTTCTCTTTGAGCCAAATCTCAGCGGCAAGAATAATTTGTCGATTTCTTCGAATTTGTAGCTGACTGAACAGATTACGCAACATACATCTCATTTAGTTCTCGTCAACATGCACGCTGAGGACCAAAACATACTTCCCAACCATTTTCCTAAACTTCTGTATTTCCAGATGTCTTGGCTAATTCTGCGGTTGGTGACGACAGTGGCACCCACACAGTCATTCCAGAAAGTCTACAATCTGGCTTCCATACATAGAATCTCAAGAACTATGTAAACGCATTCAACAACCATATATTTATTTAATGAATAATGTGAAAGTCAGCTATGTAGGCAAGTTGGTACATCTTATATCAAAAGCGACAATAAGTAATGTATGAACATATACTTGATGTAAGCCGTGATCCGTCAAAGTTGTCACTCGCCTCAGTCCTTGTTACTTATGATTCAGGCAATATCAGAAGTTAAAGATGAAAACGCGCGTTATGAGGAAACTTCATCTCGTGCCATCTAAGTGCTGCGAGTAATGCTTGAAATACGTCCTAGGTTTTTACCAGTTCCATGTTCCATGAAATACTGCCTAAGTAGTTTTAATATTACCTAATCAGATTACAGCCTCAATGTTAGTTCCACTTTACTGTAATTACAATGGATGAAAGTGTCAATTTACTAGGTCCTTCGTACAACCCGAATGCAGAATAAATAATCGAAAACCAACAGAATTATTTACTAAGGAAGGTTTTTCAGCAAACGTCGCAAGAGATAACGTTACCCGTGGAGGCAATAATGGGATTTGATGCAAAATAAAGTTTGCCGGTGGTTTTCACAGCAAGTAAATATTGTTGCATTCTGGGATTAATTGAGATGACCTCCACTAGGTGTAATTTTAGTCAGTGTTTTGCGCTGTACTATTTTGAAGGCAATTTTGCCGGTACTGTTCCATAATTGTGTGTGGCTACGGTCTGGTTAAGTGAATTTTTCATAGCATTTAGTAAGCTACGGTTGAAATCCTTATTAATTGGCCTCATTTTGTCTCTTCTTTATTTTTTTGGAAAGCAGATATAGAGCTAATCTCAAAATAAGACTATGACTGCCCGTCATCTAAAGGACAGAGTTATTGGAGGATGTCCCTGCTCCAAAAGTCATATATGGGGATTTGGCGAGCACAGATACCTAAATATCAGTTTATTCAAAAAGTCTCATACATACGTTAAGATCTCTAATTGCGTGAAAATCCGAGTTGCTATAAAACAGTAACATCTCCGAAGCTTGCGTCCACTATGCGGCCAATATTTGTGGCCAGAAAACTTGTATTAAGACATTGTTTAGTAAAAAACACTAAATTTATCATAGGAACGACGTTTTTATGAAGCACATGATTGTGGCAGAGGAGGAGGAGGAGGAGGAGGAGGAGGAGGAGGATATGGTGTAGACGAATAGGGAGAACAGACGGGGTGAAGTGAGCGATAGCTGAGGATTATTAATGTCTTTTATTTCGAATAGAACAATGGAACAACGACCACCGTCGCCGAAATTCTGTATTATCAAAAAAATTGTTCGCCTTCCTGGAAGGCCGAAAACAGTGGTCAGCCGCGTAAACATCAATGCCTCTTATGGCTGCAGAGGAATTGGCAGAACTCAGCAGATGGCTCACAACACGAGACAATCCACTAGTCGGCGGAACCTCCGAAGTTGACACTCCGATCTCTGCGAAACGGTGTGGACCACAAATGCCCACCAGCTCCTTTTTTAGCTGTAGTTTTCAAGGCCCTCTGCAACGCAATGACCTCCTGATGTTGGAATCATGCGTACTAACTGCACACGCCTTTTTATTCGGAAACATTGACGTGCTCGCCCGAGGTAACGATAGACCACGTGGGTGCTTGATGAACGAGGCTGGTCTAGTACTTTTTAACTGATGTGACCAAGCCAGCCGCAGCGGTAAGGCAGGCTTGTAGTGAATTCGGGCAACAAAACTAACACTGGCACTGTAGCTGAACTCGACGCTTACGAACATGCAGGCGATAATTCCACAGCAGGGCCCAACAGCTGTCGGCAGTACTTCCGGCGGAGGCAAAGCGGCGGATGAACATTGACAAATGCGTCACTTCAGGACATGTACTACTCCCTCCCCCGTCCCCTCCCCGCACTCCGCTCCCAAGCTGCCCGCCCCACCGAAAGGCGGTGTTGGGGGCGGGGTGCGGCCACACGAGGCTGGATGAATGACTTGGAGGTGCAGGGATGCCGCTCGCGCGGCAACACCGCTCCTAATTATTGCCAAGGGGGGGTGCTAATGCCGCCTTCGGTGTCAGACTAGTCTGCCCATTCGAAACGCCAAGCTGGTAAACCTGTGGTTCAGTCAGTTTGTAGCTCCTCGAAACATCGCAGTTTAGCAGATCCGAACAAAAACGTCAGCGGCGCATATAAGGCTAGATTCTTTCACGCTGTGCTGACAGAGTAAGCCATTGATCATACAGAGTCATTTGTCAAAGTAAATTGAGGACGAAGTAAGAGACAGAAAGAGCCTTATTTTGAAAACAGCATTCCAGAATTTCCAGCAAAAGTGTACTCCAAACATTATTTTAGGATACGAATGCCTAAATAAATAGTGATGGAACAAAAATTGCCAATATAACACGGTACAAAGAAAGGAGCTTTGACCGCCGGGACACGAACATTACTAGCCTACGATTTCAGATTCAGCTAGAGCTCAATAGGCGATGCACCTGACTATTAAAAATAGTATCTACCAGACGAAATAAGAGACACAGGCAGCGAGGGAGAGCATGAGAATCACAAGTCTTGCCTTTTTTCTAGCAAACCAGGAAAAGTGGGGGAAAGTCGGTAAAGTATGATAAGGAGAGTGGACACCGATAGAAATCGCCACAATAAGGGTCCATGTGGGGAAGAAACGTAAGCATGGAATAACCTGCACGAGGGAGAATGAAAGGCAAGTAATGAAAGCGAAGGGACGAGTCCCAGGAAGTAGACTTCGCTTCTATTGGCAATGCATTTGGGCGCTATGCGCTCCAATCGGCCCGGTGATGGAAAACCTTCGCCCTTCAGGAGGCCTCAACGTATTCGCAGATCCGGTTTCTGCACAGGTGTCTCGACAATGTGCTACCGAAGTGTGTTTCGTACAAGCCCCCGGTTAACACGGATTTGGCGAGACGAACAGTATTTCAGCACGGCAGAAGGATAATCCGAGTCCTCCTCCAAGATTGCCAAGCGAGACTTCGCAAGTACCTTCAAAGGATTGACCAAGAAAAGACCAGATTCTGTGAGTTCATGGGCGAGATTGATACAAATCTGCTCCTACAGAGGGTGACTGAACAAGCCAGCGATGCAGCACTGGAAAACAAATTCCGAAAGCTGCCCAATCAAGCGTCGCCCAGAAAAGACAAACTGGTGCACAACCTGTCGTCAAAGGAGCTGCACGAAGCTTCATTTAACACGGCTGACGCCAAACCTCTTAACATGATTGCAACAGTGGAATCAATCCTTTGCCAGACGGAGGCAACGGAGGAGACTAAGAGCCTCATCCGACACCAAGTGTGGTCCCTCCTAATGGCCCAAATGCCGCGGGACGTGCTTTCCAAGGTCGAACGTGATGCGCTTAGAGAACTCAAGGCCGACAAAGACCTGGTCATCGTGCCCGCGGATAAGAGACGCGCTACAGTTGTACTGGACAGGAAAGACTGCCTTCAAAAAACCAAAGGTTTACTGGAGGACTGCCAGTTCTATGTCCCATGTGCAACGAACCCTTTAAAAACGCTGACATGCGAAATTAATGCTACGTTGTTGGCCTTGGAGAACTCAGGTACAATAACACCGGCCGACAGGCGCATGGCGAGACCCCAAGATACGACTTTGGCCCGATTCTATGGCCTCCCTAAGGTGCACAAAGACGGCGCTCCTCTCCGACCCATCGTGTCGCTCAAAGGTACTCCAACGTACGAACTGGCTAAGCGGCTGTTCCGGCGTCTCAAGCTCCTGACCTCTGAGTCAGACACCACAGTCTCTTCGTCAGCACAATTCCTGGAGAAATTCAAAGGGGTAAGTCTCCATCCAAATGAGGTCATGATGTCCTTTGATGTTACGGCCCTTTGTACTTCTATTCCCCAGGACCTTGCGATCGAGACAATCGAGCTGCTTCTACAAAGCAAATACGATGAAACAGAGAATCGTCTTGGACACCCCCAAGTTCTTCAACTCCTGAATTTCTGCCTCAGGACGTACTTCGCGTTCAATGGGACAATCTACGAACAGGTGAAGGGCACACCAATGGGTTCGCCGGTTTCGGGATTCATCGCCGAGGTGGTCCTGCAGCGGTTGGAGTCGTTGGTCTTTCAACACCACAAACCGAAGTTCTGGGCGCCGTGTATGGATGATATCTTTGTCGTCATCGAAGGGGATCAGGTGCTGACATTCAAATAACATCTCAACGCCGTCTTCCCGGACATACAATTTACGATTGAGGAGGAAGCGAATAACCAGCTGGCCTTCCTGGATGTCCTCGTATGCCGCAAAGATTGTGGTAGACTAAAGACCAAAGTGTTCAGGAAAGCGACAAATACGATACAATTACTGAACTTCAACAGCAGCCACCCAATCAGTCACAAACGCAGTTGTGTAAGGACGCACTATCGGCGTGTCGAAACGCACTGCAGTGAGCCGGAAGACAAGATTGCCGAACTGCAATACCTCCGACGGGTATTCTAAGCCAATGGCTACCCGCGCAACTTCGCCAACCGGTACATACGCAAAGGGGGCGAAAGGCCTAACTACACGGGCACCAAATCTTGGCGGGCGCTTCCGTATGTCAAGAACGTTTCGGAAGCTGTCGGCCGCCTTCTCGCACCACTTGGGGTTGGAGTGGCACACAGACCGGAGGCAACCATCAGGCGTCTGGTAATAAAACCGAAAGACCCGCTGCCACGGCTACAAACGCCTGGAGTCGTTTTTCGGATCTGGTGCAGCTGCAGATAAAGCAACTACGTCGGAGAAACTGAAGGACAGTTCCGAACGAGAATGGCCGAACACGCTGCAGCGGTGCGGAGAAATGACGCCATATCTCAAGTTGCGGCTCATTCGACGAGATCCGGCCACACATTCAAATTCGACGAGGCCGAAATTCTCGCAAGAGGTGACAACCGCGTGAGCCGGGAGCTACCTGAGTCATGGTTTACTGGCCCCCAGTCCATTAACAAGTGCAATGAACTTCCCCTTCCATACTCGGTGCTGAGACTTCGCCTAGGCGGGATAATAAGCCATGCGGGGAGCGTCGAGGTGAACACTTTTCTCAACACCGGGGTCGGTGCGTCAGATGGTCGAGCAATCATCACGCCAGCATCCAACGCACGTTATGAAATTGCAGCAATTAACGACGCGAACGTCGGCCATCAAACAATTAGCACACCAAGTGCGACGATCCCGGATGAAGGGGGGAGCCGTGAATGTTCATAGGTATGCGGTAGCATGGCGACTGCATCCTATAAATACTGCAGCCCCTAGTGTATGAATCACCCATATCTGCTGTTGTCTCTGATGATGGATTCGAGCAGGAATCCGAAACGTCAGGCTAATAAAGCTCTTGTCCCAGCGATTGTCTCCTTCTTCAAAAAAGGCAAGCCATAATCGATGTGCCGTAAAGATACGACCTCGTTACGAAAAGCGCAAGTCTTCTAGGAATAGGAGACTGTTGCGGTCGGAAGACAATGGGCCGATGTCTGTTAAATATAAAACCGGTCTCCAACAACTATGCTGAGACCCAATCAGAGCTCTTTTTAGGAAGCCAAAAATTGACAACGTACTCCGTAGAATGACCAAAAATCCCACCGTCAACATATCTGCCACAGAGGTAGTCGGTGCACGACCGTAGATCGAAAAGTAGTGAGCGAAGGACATGGAACTCTAAATCGTCCCACAGTAATATGGAGAAAAAGTACACTTGCGACTGCCAGACTAATCAAACTGAGCACGAAAAAAATTTGGCCACCGGTAGACAATCCAACCGGAAGCTCCTCATCCGGATGTTTTCTTAGGCGGGGAAGTGGCAGGGAACAATACTGATGGCAGATGAGTAACCAAGATATGCACAATCCTTGTCTAGTTCTCATAAGGCCTGTTGGACCACTAGAGCAGCAGTACCTAATTAACTGCGTTTGGCTTCGCATGCATACTGCAGGAGAACCGAAAAAACTGAGGGGAATATTCTAATAGGGTAGCTTGTTCAGTGAGCGTTAGAAGAACAGGTGGAAAATCAGTTGGACGGAAGTATTTACGGCCGCATTTATTAAGCTTTATGGGATTCGAGTGTCGCTGACAGTATCCAAGCGTCAGGCCCTTTAAATTCTACGAAAATCATGTTAAAACAACACTGTGCATGTTTCCGTTCCCTGAATATTAAAACTTGATTCTGTGCATTGACAACAAGCTTAAACACCAATGACATATTACAGGTTAGACACCGGTTCCTACGCGGAAATCAGATCCATACCCGAAAAGTCTTTCCGATTGTTTGATGGAGTATAGTGCGCATCCTTCACTTTGAACAACTGGAATGAGGTCAGACCGTAACAGCAGATTTCTTTTGTCGACAATTAAAACGTTTTAAACACGTCCTGGCCGTTAAACATTCAGCTTTCACCAATAAAAGACGTCATTCTAATGCATGAATACGCAAGATCGCCTTAGGCCCGACATACCCAGGACACGATCTGAGATTTAGGTTAGGACCTATTGCCCTACCTACCTTATTCCCCGGATTGTACGCCAACTGACTGCCAAATTTTCTGATCTCTACAACAGTTTACGGGCAAAAAAACATTTGAAAATAACGATCATGTCAAAACTGGACTCTCAAAATCCTCTGCGGCAAAACCAATTTCCTTTTATCAAGGTGGTATTGCAGACTGAATTTTATGGTGAACAACAGTGATTGATAACGATGACAATTGTATGACTGGCTAAAAATAAAACGTTTTTTAGCAAACACTTTTCTTGCCACATACTAAACAAATGTCATTATTTTCCGGTACCCCTAGTATAATCTCCGTATACCAGGCTACAAAATAGGACAAGCCTCTCTCGTATGCGAAATGCTGTCTGTCAAAAAATTAAACTGCGCACGTGTGTTATGAAAGGCTTCGTTGATAACTAACCCCATGCGCGTCAGAATGGGCAGAATCGAATGAAGCCAAGTGAGTTTGTGAATGCATCCAGGAGGTTGAGCTGTCATTTTAGTGGAGAATTTAGTGCGAATGTAAATGGTCCACAAGACCTACGCGGCGTCTGAATATCCTGCGGCGGAACGCGTATCTGGGGTGTGTCATGTGCGTGTGGATCGTGCATCCACGCACTGGTTCCTTGGTCACATTGCGATGGACTATTAAATGACCGATCATACCGACGCGAAGGATGTTGACAGGACCAATGTTGCCGGTCGTGAGCAAGATAATAGGAGTATCGTCAGAAGTCATGTTAGAGGATATTGATTAGGTTGGAGGCGGATAGGTTGGGTCGATATTGCACTTTGTTCAAGGAGGTCTAAAAAATATTGTTCAATTGAGATGCAGCTACGATTGTTTGCGGATAAGGCGAATAAAACTGACGATACAACGACACCTCGGAGACCTGTGAAGACCCAACCCATAATCGGTAGACGTTGTGCCCCACCGCACGACTCGGGGCTTTCGCTAATTGCCGAGGCGATTTTAGTGGCCACCAAATCTCGTATTTCACGGGTCACGTTCTGATGCTCCCAGCATCTCACTTTCATATCTGAATTTCCAACTGACGTCCAGGATGTGTGCTACACTTGGACATTTTCAGGTCCATCTTTAGTATATTCCCTTTAAATCAATCGTGCCGGACAAACTGTCAAGCTAACAAAAACATCGCGGAGAGACACTTTTGCGTATATCTCCCCACCTCCTATATCATCACCGACAGTGGCCATGTGAGCTGAGTCCCAGTCCGGCCTTATTGCGTCGGATTCGTCTATCACATACCAACCCACCAAAACTGTGACCGATGAACCAGCGCACTTTGCCGCGGGACATTCAGACTGTGCATAGATCGCTGCAGACATAGGCACATTCGTGATAGGATTCGGTATATAACACGAGTCATACCCCATCACAGCGCACACAGCCCTATACTATATACGGACCAACAACATGCGCGTACGAGACACCTCTCAGCATCACATCACGCATCACTCCTGCAGCTTGTTTGCAGTCCAATTTAGCCGCTCGGCTACGTTGGGTGAGACAGCACATGCAAAAACTAGGGCATCTCATTTAATTGGCAGGCATGTCGTTTGGTGTAGCCTAGTGCGTACGATGTGGGAACCAGGTCGTGTGCCCTACGCATAGACTGCTATTTAGCGTTGTCAGCCACTGCCCCACATCTCACTCCCAGTTTGCGTGACATAAGAAAGTCAAGGATACGTGGGAGAGGGAAGACCGTTCGAGGCCGACAGGGGAGAATTCTTCCTAACTTCAACTCGGCATATTCCTCACTATAACAAATCTGATGAGGTGTCGGTCCTGGCACAATATGTTGCCAACTTACGCGGTAACTCGATCGTTCTTAGAACTAAGTATCAAGGCTCAGTCGCTCCTTCCTAATGTGATCATTATGTAATCCTCGTCTACATGAGATCCGTCACCCCTCGACAAATGTAGACTGGTACAGACGACACGCGTTTCGAATTTGGTTTCAAAGTGTCGTCCTCCGATGTGTTTACATTTTTCGTGAATTCGGCACTTTGGACTCTCCTGCAGCCAACCGGAATTAAAAATTGACTTCAGGATAGCAATATTCGCATCGTCGAAAATTAACAGCACTAATTTCACAGAACGTGAGCTTCGACCACTACCTGTTTCTACATGCGAGTCCAGGGAAACCGATCATCTTACGAACGAAATGTCTAGAGCAACTTCTAAAAAGGCTGAGTCACATGTCAAAACTTAGACATCAGTTGTACTCTTGTATCAAAGCGTTAGCTTAAATTACTGTCGACAGACGTCCCGTAGCATTCTCGCAGATTTCCGTTTTCTGGAGTCTCGAAGTGTTCGCCTACATTTCTGTTGCCTAAAGTTCCCCAGACACCTAAAGGCCTTAGGCTTTCTTTCGATCGGTCTCCGATTGCCAACCTTTCGGCCATAATTGTACCCTTGACTCTGACGCGAGGGGGCATGAGAAATGTGTAAGGGCACGATCCAACAGCCCCGCGGGACAAACAGGGCGTCCGCTGCGCGGGGATCGATGCCTCAACCTCCCCCTAACGAGGCGAGCGCCCAACCCCTCCCCCCCGGCCATCGTCACCGCCGGTTTTCTCCCAATGAATATTAGGTGTATTAGCCTAATACCTAGGGGATATGTCGGATTTGGCAGGAAAGAAGTGTACTAGGAACTCCATGTGGACCAGCGCCAACTCGCTTCGGACAGGGAGGATATAACAAGTGCAAAATGCCAGAAGCGGCTCAAAGTTGAATGAGGTCCCCGCGATGCAGAATATCCCGGTGCATTAACTACGACTACATAGGTTTTTCTGCCAGGTACTGACGCTTGGAATTGTTGTGCGCGGTGTAAATATTGTAGGGATTTCGCGTTAAACATTACATCACTGGAGACGAACATGAACCTCTTCATAGATCTCATTGCATTGTTACTAAATTACGATAGAATCAAGCCAATTGGTAATGTCAGTAGTAACCAACAGATCCTTTCGAAACTGACAGAGTTGACTAACAGCCACCCACTAATAGAAGGCTTAAACACAGCCAAAAAACGATGAAAATGAACTCTCTACGTGCTATAATTGACCGTCTCAGGAGATCGCTGGCTACAGGAATATAAAAAGTGCTAGGATAGGAGGGAAGTGACAACATGAACGCACAGCGTCTCTCTCTCTCCAAGAGCGGTATTAAACGGAACTCTGAAATTTAAAACTAAGCTTGGAAGTGAGAATGGCAGTGCGCACTCACTACTGATAACCACTCAGCGGGAGAACGGTGACCAGCGCACTGCGAGATTCTTAGGTGTTCTATGTCCACCGCAGAAGTAGTTACTAGGATTCGTTTAGAAAAGACTACCGCATGGACGGAAACAACAGAAGAAACCGCGGAGAAAACAACAAAGTATGATCTTAAACTGCTCCAGAAGAGCAGACAGCAGATGATCACTGCCGCCCGCAAAGAGACCAGGGAGAAGCAGCCGACTGATAATGGGATTCAGATCATACACAGACAACTGAGATCACGTCAAAAGAAGAAACTGAGTTAAAATGGACTGATGATTGAAGAGAGTACGACAGAAACCGAACGGATTCGTCGTACGCAAGGAAAAGAACTTTGAAATGTGGGAAAACAGAGCCTGGCCGAGCAATCGAGAGAAATTACCAGCGACTGAGTAGACACAGTCGCGGCGGATGCGAATATCTTCTTTGTTGACTTAAAAGATTGCCACGAACATGGCGTCGTTAGTCCGAGAAAAGGTCCCCAAGGGCGATACCAACCAGAGCATCGTTATGAAAGATTTACCAGAAACTCCCAAGTCACCATGATTACGCAACAAAGGCAGGCCGTTCCGAGAACAGTGCCTGGTAATACAGGGGCTTCATAATACACATGCAGACACACATAAAGAACGCGTTCTAGCAGATCCCGCCTTTTCAAGGTCTTCTAAATACAATACATCAACCTAATGAAGAAGTTTCAGTACTGAAAGCCTTAAGGCTTGGAAGGCATGCTAGTGCATGCTGGCCTCATCCTCTCAAGACGTTTTCAATTAAAATATTCCCAACAAGGAGTTTTTCAGCCGAATTACGCGCCACCGGAACGGCCAAAACGCCGGCAGCTCAGGCTGCGACAAAGGAGTGGCAAATAAAAGTTGCTTATATATAACAACTGCAGCATCGAATAGCCGTCTCGGTTTATGTGAACTCATCCTGTGTGCATATCGCTACAGATGGAGCGAATGTCAACGGCGGCGGCATAAACGGCTTACCAAAGACAAAAAAGCTAAAATGTTTGTATATCAATTCGCAAAGTCTGCTATCTATAGACGTGTCTAAGATTTACGTAGGTCAAACCTTACCAGATGTAATATCCATAACTGAGGCGCGGTTGCCCGAGAACTAAGCGATCGTGAAGTCGCTCACTCCGGTTATTACTTGTTCGGAAAGGATAGAGTGAGATGTCAAGGTGGGGATGTGCTCACGCATGCCAAATGGGGCCTGCTTGTGTCCGAATAAAGGGTGGCAGCTCGCACATACAACTGGACAATTTGGCTCACCATCCAAACGCCCGGGTCACAAGCTAGCGAGATCCTGACAGTCTACCGCCTACTGAGGAGCGATCCGCAATCAGACAGTAGTCCGACTCAGAAATTAGAAGTGATGTCGCTTCGGCTCGATGTCATGATTGTGGGCGACTTTAATGTTTCGAATATCGACTGGAGTCTGACTTATGCCCCAGCCTCGAAATTCAACTTCGATCACCGCCTCCCACAAGCAGTGCAAAGATCTCATCTCCAACCAGACTTCGTGAAGGGCAACTAGCCAGCCGTTTGGGCCTCATATTGACAAAAGCAACTGACAGCGTTCATATCGTAAACTGTCTACCCCCTTTCGGAAAAAGCGACCATGTAGTCCTACAGTGGGAGTATTTTCTCTTCTCTGTACCTGATCATAGAATCGCAGTCAGGCGCAACATATGGTGTGGAGATTTCAACCAAATAAATATTGATATGCGTCGTATAGACCGGAAAGGGACATTCATGAGGCGTGTTCTCGATGACTAGTTAGAACTTAAGGCCGTGTTGCATGGACTTATCACTAGATACCGCCCTAGATCGAAAAAGAAAATCACCAGCAAGCCCCGATGGCTAAAGAGCACAATAAATAGAGAAGTACACCTCAAACAAAAGCTCTGAAAAGCTTATCTCATAGAGAAGATAATCAAATCAACGGATAGTTACAAGGCGCAACATAATAGAGTAAGGTGCCTTGTCTACAAAGCCAGCCAAGACTTCAAATATAACCTGCTAAACTATGCAGGAGAAAACCCAAAGCTTTTCTTCAACTACATAAGACAAAGCACTCGCAATAGGGGTCCCAGTCCCATGTTAAAAACGGATGATGGGGTTAAACTTCGCAAGCACGACGAAAAGGATCAGCACCTATCCAAGTTCTTTCAGTCGGTTTTTACGAGGAAAGTCAATTTACCCGCTGATGACTATAATGTGGATGAGGTCCCAAAAATTGACAAAGTGGTTTTCACGAAAAGAACTATTGTTCGACAATTACAACTGAAGTTTAAAAAAGCGGCATAGCGAGGTCCTGGTGAAATACCAGCAAATTTGTTGAAGGAGTTAGCCACGGAATTGGCGTAACCTATATGTCTTCTCTTCCAAGCCTCCAATTTGCAAGCAAATTGCCTCCTGAGTGGAAGACTACGTGGATTGCACCAATATATAAATGTGGAAGTCATGCTTCCGCAAACAACTATCGACCTGTAGGCCTCACCTCCATATGCTGCAAAGTTATGGATCGAATTATCAAACGTGGACTGATGCAGTTTTTAGAGCAACATCTTTTGTCTGATGGGCAGCATGGATTCCGCGGAGAAAGGTCTTGTTTGACCAATTTACTCTACTGTTCAGAACGTTGGACCCGAGCGATTGATGGTGGAAACATGATGCATGTGGCCCATATAGACGTCAAGGTCTTAGATAATGTGCCACACCAACGTCTCCTATACAAGCTCAGCCGCATAGGAGTAAGAGGTAAGCTTCTGAAATGGATAGAAAACCTTGATTGGTCGATCTCAGATTGGTAGTTTTGGTGACCAGCGATCGGCGTACCTCAGGGCTTCGTTCTTGGTCCTTTCCTCTTCCTCATCTATGTTGATGAATGCATACGTGGACTGCACTGCGACCTTGCCATGTTTGCGGACGATGTAAATCTTTGGAAGGTCATCCGCAACGAGAACGATGAAGCAAATCTATAAGCAAACTTAAACCGACTCGAGCTATGGTCAAGTTCGCTGGCTTCTCCCGTCCAATGTTGTCAAATGCAACATTCTGTGAATTGGCGGAATCCCCTCTGCACACCGAAGAAAGTACTATCCAAGTCACACACCGCTACCAGAGGTAGAGGTTCAGAAGGATCTAAATGTGTAGATAACACCCTCACCAAAGCCATGGTTCTACTGCTTGAAAGTAGCAAAATCCGCAATGTCCATCTCATATCTCATCAAGCTGGTATTTGCGAAGTTCACAGAAGAGTGCTTTAGCAAGGTCTTCGGAATGTTCATGCGGCCACAGTTGGAATTTGCCGTTCAGGCCTTGAGACCCTGGTCGGATAAGGACCGTATCAACGACGGACAACCAGTTTTGTCAGAGGTCAAAAAACTTACCTTAGGAAACTCAACTGTCCAATCTTGACCTCTTTCCCCTGGACTACAGACAGTTACATGACGACTTAATTCAAACCTTCGCATGCAGCACGGTCGGGACTGCTGCCTCGCATTCAGCGACATTTTTGAGCCGGACACCACTACTTGCTTGAGAGAGCATCCTCTCAAACGACTTGTGACTGAGCCAAGCGTGGACGCAAGGAAATTCTTCTTCAGCCACAGGGTGATGAAGGCATGGGCGTCATCATTTCCTCATCCGTGAGCACATTTAAGAGGAAGCTTGACCAGTACAGGGATATGTACCACCACGTCATCGTAAACTATTAAATTTCCCCTTTGTACCTCCCAGAACACGGTACGATACAAAATATGCTACTCTCTACATTTAAGTAGCACTATTATGTGACTTTCCAGTTCGATGTCTTGTCGGACGTACACATTCGAACCAATAAATCCTGACTGAAGCACAAGTGTCTCTTTCCATACCAATTGGATCATTTCAGTACCGCGTAATGATTATTTTCACAATTCTGACACAGTATGCATACACCGACACATTCATACAAGTACTACATGCTTGTTGTATGTAATTAACTGCCTACCACTCTTTCACGCTTGATTCGCATACTGTTTTTTGTGATGTTATTGTAACCAAAGGGAGTTCGAATTTTCGCTTTTTAATATCCTCAGAAATTTACTACGAACCTGAAACGGTCGTTTCGGACAATGGCCTGACCATTAATAGTGGAGAATATAAAGCTCAAGGGCGAAAGCCTCATTCCCTTAATAAACTGACTTAATTTTGGAGAAAAATGGACTTAGACATTGAATCACCACTCCGTACCGCGCGGCTTCAAGTAGCGTCGCAGAGCGCGCAATTCAGATAATAAAGCATGGACTAGGAAGCGGACTTAGCCACGAAGTTTTCACGCTTTTTGTTTAGCTATCGCATAACACCGAATGAGTCAACCGGGGCCTCGCCTGCAGAATTAACGTTCAAACGGCAGTTGCGTACGATTCGATCTGCATAATCCTTTAACGCATGATAGAGTCATCGGAAAACAAACGAAGATGAAAGCACGATATGATGTGAACGCCCGACCACGAGTCGTCGCGCCCAACGAGGGTGTCTACACGCGACTAGAAGACGAAGCGAACTGGTGTCCAGTGGCAGTTTGAAGACGTGAGGGACAGACAGTAGAATTGGCATTACAATAATAATTTTTATTTAATGCCAGTTTACAAGCATTGTCAGTTAAGCGTTAAATACAAACTCAGCCAGCAGTGAAAAAAACTCCTATGGAAAAGGAATAAAAATATAGTTAATGGTCGTTTTTATGGTTTGGAGTGTTCAGGAGAAAAAAAATGCTGACGGCAAACTTTCCCCCGTCAAGAAGGGAGGGGTTGCATGGTATCGGATATTATCAGTCGCCAATTTCTTTCATGAAGTTAGTTTGATGAAGAAGTATGCGTTGACATCTGGACCAAGTTCGCAGCCGAACGGACACAGAAGTGAAGAATTTCGGAAGTTGGAATTGCCGGCACTCCTTAATACGGATTCTGGCATCCCGAGGACTGAACATCTACTGCCTGCACATAGAACAACGCCACCGGCCGAGGTTTATGTTGTCCCTCCTCCCACTACCCGGCCGGCAGTAATCTAGGAGCAGAGGAACCATTGACTCCACAAAGCGGCGCAGAGGTCGAAAATACAACCTCGAGATGATCGACCCGTATCCGCAAACCTGTCCAACGCTTTCAGGACTAATTCCATTAAAGCGTTGTTTAAATAACAATTATTACCTTAACTGTTTCCTTCCTCTCCTTTCCGTTGCTGTCCACTTAAGAGTGGAGGGATGCAGAGCATGCTGACCGAACTATCTAGACATCACGCCACATGCGCGTGACCAAGGTCGTGCTTCCCCGTTCAGACAACCTTTGTACTGATTGAGCACCCGTCAGCCTATGGCATTCCCCCTGTCATGTACCCAGCCGTTTCTACGAGGCTCCCTACTGGTGTTTTCTCCCGTACCCAGTACACGTTCTGCCTACAACTAACCTTCTGTTTACATTCATAACAGTATTGATGATTCTCACCAAATGTTTTCTCCGTCTTCATCTTAAGTCGCAGTGCGACACGTCCAAAGTTAAACTTCAGCAGCCATTTACCGGACCATTCACTCTGGCGGTTAAGTCCTTGTTGTGGGGTCCGTTCATTATTCTCGCAGTTGATCGTTCGCCATATTCTGATTTCATCAGTTAACATGACCCCTTTGCAGACCAGTCCATTCACACAGTCATTAACATAAGCTGGAAACGGTAGTGGTCGGAGCACGCAGACCTGGGGTACTTTGCTCACAACTGGCACTGGCATTGATTGCGCACTGCCAATGCACACAAACTGTGATCGGCCGGTCAAGAAGTCCTCTAACTGGTTCAACAGGTTCCCATTTATCTCCGATTCTCTGACGTTATAGTGGTGTGGAACACTATCCAAGGCTTTCTTGAAGTCGATGTAAAAAACATAAACACTTCTATCGTCATCTAACGCGCGGGACTACTGCTCCATCGAATAAAGCGCATTGATTAAACAGGAGAGGTTTCGTCGAAAGTCTTTTTGGACACTATTAAATAAGTCTTTTCTTCGAGGAACTTCACAATGGATTTTCATCTTTTCCTTCCAGGACCATGCAGCAAACGGATGTTAGGCTCCCTGGCCGAGAAATGTTCACAACTGTTCTAGGTCCAACCTTTCGAATAAGATGTATATTCGCCACCTCTTAACCAAAGGACAAAATGCCGCAGTCAAAGGACCACTGGAAAACATGCGAGAGCGGGCTTGGGAATTCGCATGCAAGCTCCTTCAAAACTTTTGCCAGTGTGTGGTCCGGACCCGGAGAATTACACTCATTAAACGTCAAAGCTTCCTTTCCCACATCTTTTATTGTGTCGTCTGCTGCAGTAGGTGTTTCAACTCGGTCAAAGTCTGCTTCATCGGTAAAAATTGGTGCAAAAAACCAAATCAGATGTCCTGCCTTATGGTTATTTTTTGGTAATTTCCTTGTCGTTCCCTTCGTGCTCATTGTTCTATGATCGGCTGTTGATGAAGCCGAAGAGTACATTGGCTTATCTGCTGTCACTTTTGAAACTCGTGTTTCATATTCCTTCCGCGACCAGCAAATATTCGACCCTACTTCGTTCCACCCTCAGCAACACCGCTCATATTGCAAAGGCTGTTTTGTTGTTACATATCTACTTCAAAGTTTGTTCTTTCGGTCAATCTCCTTCTTTCCGGTTCGCATTAACCGTACAGGACGTGTTGTCCTTTGAACTCTCATTGTCGAACAATTTCGACGCATAACGTCGCATATAACCCCCTTGAAACTGTTTCAGTCAGCATCAAGATGTCCAGTAAAAACATCATGTCAGTTCACCACCGATAATTCACTTTTCGCGATAGCAAACTTTCCTCGTCACAAATTCACCCGAGGTTCAGTCGTCTCCATTCGTTAGCTGTATACGCGGTATCTCCAGAACAGCATGACGTAGTCACACTTACCAAGCGGTGCAGTGGCCCTAAGTTAGCCAACACTAATTTGGACTTATGTAAAGACGATGTCCAGACAGTTTGTCCTCTGTGCTTGTTTGATTCTGGTTAGAAACGTGACATTCTCGATAAGAAACGGATGCGGTGCCAATTGTAAAGGTCTGAAATCGAAGGAGCAAGGCGAACGGATTACTTATGAATTGTTCTAGTCGACCATCGGTGCATTGAAGTCTGCGGTTATCAGTACTTCTTGGTTTTGGGTTACCTCTTCAGTTAATCGAAACATCGTCCCGTCAAACTCCTGGGTTTGATCGAACGGCCTGTATACGGCTAAGAAATTCAGATTAGGTGAGCCACTTTTAACCACATTGTTTTACAGTCAGGGGAGCAATCCGTTTTTGCGTTCTGATGAAATGGCCCCTCTCTTAACGCAGATCGCCAGTCCTCCTCCCTTTTCAAGCCGCCTGTCCAGGTGAAAAAGTTGATACTCACCAGGGAAAATTTCCACACCGAAGTCTTCCGTTTGTAACCAAGTCTTTATGATGGAGATGGCATCTGCTTGCGTACCTGATACCCACAGTTCCAGCTTATTTATCTTCTGGGACAAACTCTGCGAACTCATATAAATAAAGCGGAGTTTGTCCCGGATAGATTACCCAGCGATTTTGGATAGAGGTTACTGGATATTTCGTGTGGCTTATGCAGTCCATTGCCTCCTTTAGAATCTTTCGCTGTTTGATTGAAATTGACGTCACGGATTTGATCGTCCTTTACACTAGTTTGCGAAAAGCTGCTCAAATGGCAGGCGAGCGCACGAGATCGAGAAGTGAATCATTCGCTCTGTGTTATTTAACCGCAGAAGCATTCCTCTGAGCACTTATTCCTACGTATCATTTCTGTTCTTTCTCTTATAACACTATGGACGGCATACCAAGAGCATTTATTTTGTCTGATTTGGTGATTGACTTATTCATGAATAAGCAGACTGTCATGATGGTAGAATGTTCGATTCTCCTGAGTGTCTATACCGATTCATTACCCGCTAATAATCAGAAAATTGAAAGCCATATACAATTACACTCTTTTGCTATAGATTAGCAGTTTTTCAGCTTCCCGGTCTTTGATTGCTTTTCATTCATTCTCTAGTTTTCTCAGTTTTACTTAAACAGCCTCTTTAATCTAGCACTGCTTCTCCGAATTACTTTTAACGATGAGTCTGCATGTTATGGCTTTTTTTCTTTTTATCCGACATGATTAAATTTAAGTCACTTTTTTGACGGAATTATGTTTTCGTCTCGGAGCTCTCTATACGTGTTCGAGAACAACGATGGAGTCAATTTGCACAGCAGTAAGTCTGGCAATGGTAAACTCATCAGTGTATGTGGGCTATGGGCGAATTGCCGAAACTAATAAAATCTTAAATAACTATAAAGCAGTTTCCCAGGAAATAGGTATCTGGTTTACGCTTACATGCTTCAACAGTTTTTGAAAGAACCACCACGCATGGAGTCACGTCCATGCTCCAAAGGTCGTCTTTGGAAAGGCGTCCCGTCAATGCCCCTATGGACCAGCTTCCGCCGCAGTTTAAGAGGGTGACCACGCAGGCGGTCCGCCACTATTAAAAGCAATCCAACTTACTTTAGTTTTTTAACTTGTGACGCGTAATTTTTTAGCCAACTTCAGTCTAAATAAATGATAAATAAATAGCTTTATTTAGCATTCATGGGGCACATTCATGATAAGTAAAAATACTTGTTCAAGTGAATTTTAGAACGATTAGGCAAATATTACACAATGTTCAGTTTGTGTCTATAAAGTAGGCAGTTTGTTATGAAAGACGGTTGGCGAGCAGTGGAAAAAAACTCCTCCGAATTTGCTACGAAGGGCCAAAAAGAATGCAATTTGACTAGTTTGTAAGGATGCAAATACTACAGCTCATTGGAAAACAAATGTGGACTGGACCGCCCTTCAGGCGGGAGTATATAAGAGTTCGAAACGTTCCCCGTCGAAGAGGGATTCATAAGCAGGATGAGGCTGACACTGCAGATTGGATCATAGTAGTTTTGATATTACAGCAGAAGCAACCGCTAGGGTGACGAGGCAGGACGGACCCACAGCAACCGGGCACTGGTCGCTCAGAGTCCAAGCAAGTAGGGGCATCAAAAGCTGTGAGGACCATCAGAGCACGATCAGATGCGATCGTGAGACTTGTTTGCTGACCGACCAATTTACTAGCAGATGACGAAAATAGAGGATCTGCTATGATTGTCAACAGACCTTTTGAAGTCTAAATGAGGAGTTGACATTAAAATCCACGAAATTATCGCTGCCGAGGGGAGGGTAATAACAGTAGATGCAGCAGTCATTTATAAACAGGGCGTTCTGAATCCTTCGGTGTGGAGTACATTCAACCGCCAACTGATGGTCCGTTCGCGTTACTCACACTAAGTCTACTGAACCTAGCTGCTTTGTAGTCTGTCTAGACTAAGTCGTATGAGTTGGCTTAATTTGTGACTCCCGTACGTGGAAAGAGCGTAAATAAGCAGAATTGTGCGGAAACACGGTTCTATAATTGGCACGAATAGCAAAATTAAAGTGTTAAACTTACAACCAAACGTCTCCAAGCGTATGGTCAAAGGGTATGGCGTACAGTCAAAAAGAGGTGGCGTATAGTCCGAGGAATTGTAGTAAATTACGCGGACAGAAGACGAGCGATTCGAACAAATAGTACGAGGGTTGGAGAAAAACAGAACGACGTAATTTTCTGAGACGAACAAGAAATCTAAAGTATATGGTAAAATGTGTCGAAAAAAGGACAGCATACATGGGAACGTACACTCGGTGTGAGTTCCCTTTGGACAAATAAAACATGTACTTCCTGCTACTGAATCATATGGAGGGCCTTTTCGAAGTCCAGAAGATAAGTGTTCGGAAACGAAACTGCCAATAATGACTTCATGCTTTCCGAATTAAGGTGCTGTCGCGAGTTCGATTTGAATATCGATGACTTAGGCGACAACGCGAGTTCTAATGGAAGACTATTCCACAGCAAAGCATGTTTAGACGAAAAAAGAGGTTGCGTTTAGCTATAGCAAAGAGACGGCGAAACAATCATGTAGGAATTACGCTTGATAGGAGACTGATCTAACGGAGTTATAGTGTCAGTAAGCGGAACATTAGAGGCAAAGTCAATTCGAGATAAGAAACAAAAGGTCTACTTTGAGCCCTCTAACCCATAAACCTTTATGTATGTCAAATGACGTCTATTAGTATAAGAAACACTTAATTCAGCATGAGAGAAGAGTCTTTGAGTAAAAACCCTCTGAGTTTTTGATTCTGCTATATACACTGGCCTTCATTAAACCAAGGAAAGGACAAAATATTCGAGTATGGTAAGCAGAAACATTTAATAAAGTCTCAGTTTTATTCACGAAGGAAAAATTATGTGATATGGACACGCATATCTGCACAGATTTTGCGGTAATATGATCTGCATGGGGTGATAAGATCAGCTTACTCGTATAACGTAAAAACTAGACCTTCTAATGTAAGGCATCCTGAAAATGGCTCATCCAGATAAATAATGGATCCAGGGGACCCCGCAGACGTAAAGACATGGGATTACATTTGCGCGAAAAAATCCATTTGTCAGGTTGACCTTAATTCCCATAGGCTTTTTAGATCGGAGTTAATTTGCCTAAAATAAGTACTTGTGATATCGTTAGACTTCAAGAAAAACAAATTTAAAGTCATTGTCATAAGCGAGATTATGCAAATCTAGGAGTCCTGTCTAAATAGATAGACCTAAAGAAGGAACAGCAACGAACCCAGAAGCATGCCTTTATGTGCGCCAGTCGTGCTCCAGTGAATCATTAAGTAACCGTCACCAACAACGGCTATCTGATGACGGTTGTTCAGTTCAGTTGAGTTTATTGAGGGAAATAGTCGTAAGCCTTTCAGTGCCCTATTTGCAACGTAAAAATATGTGGTATACAGAAGAATGGTCTGGGCTGAAATAATTTAAACGAGCCCGTGATGGTAGGACAAAATGTGGAACGAGTGACAGGGGATGAACTCGACTTTTCACCGCTCTTGGTGATTTCGGAACACCAATATGTCAAGGTTCTTTTTAAATCTCTGTAAATGTGGTGAAGTTACATCGTCTGCGGGAAGGGCATTCCATGGTTTGACCTCTCGAAAAGAGAAGGAGAATTGGCAAAGTTGAAATATCCTGCGTTGATTATTTGAAGATGAAATAGGAGAACTTCCGCACATCCAGCATTGCCTGCTGAGTGTGCAGTTTAAATGGGTGACCTCGGAGTTAGGTCGTCGTAGAAAATTCGAAAATTGCTCGAAGGCCAGGCTGTAATCCAACCCCTTTATAATTCGGAATGCTTGCAAGAGATCCCCGCGAATTTCCCTGGAACTCAAAGGAAAGGGATTCCAATTTACTAGGCGCGTTGCATAAGGAAAGGGGCTTTGACCCCTAACCATCTTCGTGGCTCTCCTCTGAACTCTTTCGAGGCAGTTTTGATCATCAACCGCCCACGGTCTCCAAGCTTTATGCCGTACTCCAAATGCGGCCAGAAGAATGTTCCAAATGTCTTTGAGAAAGCATCGTCGTCAAAATCTATAAACGCACGCTTGGTTGCGTGCATTACGGACATTGCGCGTTTTGCCACTCTCTCGAATGAGCGGATGGTTTTAGGGAACTCGTCGTCAGCCCACCGAGGTCATTTTGGGCTTCGGCATCTTGTAGGGGTACACTGGCCAAAAAGCAGTCTTTTCGACTGACGGGTCTGATTGTGTTGCGCAGGCGAAGTATGCTACATTTACCCGCGTTGAACCACACGAACCAACGGTTTGACACTTCTTCCAACCGATTTAGGTTCATCTGCATCCTGTCTTCGTCGGCAGAGTCCTAAATTACCCTCCATATATTTCAGTCATCGGCAAACATTGCTACTTTGCAGTCAAAAGCTCTTGCGGCATCGTCCACGTACATAAGGAACAAAATGGATCGTAGTGCTGAACTCTGGGGGACACCTCTCTCGACCACATCAGGATCTGATTTCCCTTGATCGATGTGCACAACCTCGTGTCGACTCAAAATGAAGTTTTCGACCCATTTGAGGAAGATGCCACCGATCCCTATTTTTTAGTTTATGTGACAGCCTCTGCTGTGGCAAAGTGTTGATGAAGGCCATGTGGACAACGTGCCTTTCGTCGAGAGCTCTGGAGAGATTGCAGCAAGTCTGTCGTGCAGGATCTTCCTTTCCGCAACCCATGTTGGCATTTCGATAGCAGACCGTGAACTTCCCGGAATTGCATCGATTCACTTTTCATGATTCTCGCAATAACTTTGCAGAGAATGCATTCCAAGCTTATGGATCTGTAATTTGTCGTCGCTGTCCTGTTACCTCGTTTGTGTAGCGGAGTAATATGCGTCAGTTCCCACTCTATAGGAAGTGTATCAATGTAAAATGACGCTTGAAAGGGCATCTATAAAGGCACAGTGAGCTCACTGGCAAGTACCTTGAGGAACTTGGGTGGAATCTCGTCTGGTCCTGGCGACTTCGATTCGTTCAATGCCTCTAATTCTCTTCGGACAGTGCCTTCTGACTAGAGTATATCACTGATGCTAGGAATCGGCAGTTCTTCTGTGGGAGGAGGAAGGAACCTTGCCTCGTTTGTGTAGATTGATTAGAAAAACTGTGAAAATGCGCAGCTCTATCCTTACTATCAGCAATCTCAACGCCATCAGTACTCCTTTTTAAGGGGCTTTGATGCCTGTTCCTTGTACTTCCTGGGAGGTAGCTGTAGAGTAATTTTGGGTTTTCCGATGCCTTCTATTGCAAGTTCTTCTCGTATTCCCGACGCGTTTTTATAATCATATTTCTCAGTTTGTTCCTCTGTGTCCTGTAGGTGTTGAAATATTCAACTTGTCTAATGACGCGGTATTTTCTCCACGATTTCTGCCTCCTGTTGATGTCGTTCTTTAGGTTGCTATTACGTCACCCAGGGCGTTTGTCCAGTCTTACACTAGTCAGGAGGCAGTGGTTGATGATGAGCTGCAGAAGGACATTCTTGAATAGCTCCCAGTCATCGTTGGCACTTCCCGTAAACAATGAGCTCCAGTCAAGACCGGATAAGTCTGCCCTCATCTCACTGAAGTCCTCCCGCCAAACATTGCGTCTTTTTGGGTCCTGAGTATGCGAAATGGAGAATAACGAATAATCCCACATAAGCACTTTATGGTAGCTTCGGCCAAGGGGCGGCGTGAAGGTGATCTCGTCTAAACTGTCTGGTGTTTTCGTAAAAAGCAGATCCAGGCAGTTCGCCCTTTGTCCTTCACGTGTTCTTGTCGGAAACATTACATGTTGTGTGTGGACGCCTTTAATGCTTTGTTCAGCACATGGTAATCGAATACCGATTTTGGACTTGACGCTTGGCGGATGTTCCAGTTTGTTCCTGGTGCATTGGAGTCGCCCATGATAATGATGCTAAGTCGACTGGAAAATCTCTCCAACTGCTCCAGTAATTGAGTGTCGGCAATTTTGTCTGTCCTAGGTGGTCGGTAGACAGTGAGGACATCGAGAATAGGGGAACCAGTAGCATTGATTGTCAACCAAATAGCTTCCGTGCCGCACGCAACCTTGACGGTGTTCTCCGACACTGCCAGACCCTCATTCATATAGCTAACTATATCACCACCCTGACGATTTTCTCTGAGCCTCCGATAACTTTGATATCCAGGCAAGGCTATTTCGATATCGCTAATATTCCCCGACAGCTAAGTCTGGGTTACTGTTAAAACATTCGGAGACATCTCAAAAAGTTTCGATATGAGGCTTTGGGCATTCGTGAACAAGCCCCTCAGTTTTACACCAGCCGAATTTCCGGTTGCATTTGTCACAGTTTTCAGCATTACTGCGTTATCTCCGACGAGATTTCCTATGGGTTCCTCTGTTACCTGTTGGGTTCCATTAATGTCCGCTGCTTCAGTCAGAACACTGGACGTTAAGGGTTTACTTGTGTTGTCGTCTCGAGCGGCTGGTTCCACGAAGATGTCTGTATTATCTAAGCAGCTGCCGCCGTTCTTAGCATTACTGTCTGGCTCCATTGAAACGGCATATTCTTCCGAACTGCTTTCCTCTTGAACATAGCCAGATTATGTTCGCCCCTTTCAGTCTTGATTTTAAATCCAAGACGAGCTCCCAGCGTTTCAGCCGTTCCACTCCTGCGTAGTCCGGTTGAAGAAAACCTGTTTGTCTTTGTTTTCGAGGTCGGTATTTTGGAGAGGATAAAAGTGATTTGCACCTTGTTCTCAAGCATAATTTTCAGAGGGCGAGGTGGTAGTGCGGCTGTCCTGTCTTCACTCCTTTTACCTATCCGGAATGCTTTCAGAGTCTTTATTTCCTTGTCTGCCTGGAGTAACTGATTATGTAGACCATGAAAATAAGAAACGTCCCCCTGAGACACGGTCTTCAGGTCTGACTGCATTCGATTCCGACAAACCCTAAATAACCAGACACTGCTGGCGAGCATGGCCCTCCTTATTTTGGCTTTGCTGTAAATTCTCTTCATGTGGGCGAGGACGATTTACGGAATCATCGTTTGGACGCACATTTCTGCTGTCGACCGACTGTCTCGAGCAACCCATCAGGGCTGGTTGTGCCTTCAGACTCCTGTTATGGCGTTTTCTTCTCCTCCTACCAACGGATTCATGTCCTCCCATTCAAATACGTGCTCTGTAGGGCGCAGCGGTGGTTGCGGGAACGAAAGGGCAACAGTAGACTGGATGACCCAGTTATATTGTCTCTAGACAAAAGAGAAATCCCGTCACATACAGCAATAGGCGTAGGCAAGATGGCTTTCGCGACAGGTAATATTTTTGTGACACGCTTAGGTCGTCTTGCGTGGAAATCACGTCTGTCCTTATTGGCGGTTTTGTCATTGTTGTCCTGTTGTAACCGGCATCTGCGGTTATAGCTACTGAGTTGCAACCCGTGTTTTAAGATTCCCCAGAGGCGATATCTTTGTGTTTGTTGCTTTTTGCTCTTCGCTTTTTGGACTCTAACACTGGAAACGTTCTGCTCATCGAGGTTTGTCGCATGAGCGTCCTTAAATCAACAAGCTCCTTTTCGAGTTGTTCTTCTTTGATTTGGACATATGCAAACCCACCACAAGTTTCGTATTCGTACCTCACAGTTTTCGCGGTAATTAAACTTTCGGCACGCTTTGCTGGTCGTTAACTGGAAGCGAAGGTGGAGCGAACGCAGATTCAGGATGCGAAGGACATTTTACCAGACTTATCTTCCAACGAGGTGCCGTCGCTGGCCGTACTATTACGGTTAGATTTCTGAGACTCCATAAACTTGGGCATGGTATAAAAGGTATAATTTCGCTTTTGATGTCGGATTGTATATGACGAACTGAAGTGGGTATTCAAAACTCAGTAAGCGTGAAAAGACTTAAAATCTGAAAAATTGTATGGTATTTACTCAGAAAAGACTTAGCCCTTTGCAGATCTCGTAGGACTTGAATACATGCAGAACTTGAATAACTGCAGAACTTGAATAGGTTTTGAACGATTGTTTTTCTAGGTTGTGAACGACAGCGAGTTGGCTGCGTAGTCAGTTTAGCCGTGCTGGTAAACAAATCGCAATTAATCCAGTTTCCTGGCGAATTTCGACGCGTGAAAAAATTCCAAAATGCACAAAGCAATTCTGTACGTACGGTTCCAATATTAATGTCAAAGGCAGTAACTGTGAAGTGGTAACTGAGTCGAAATAGTCGCAGTTGGAGCGCAGAATAATTCCGCTGTGCTCAGTCGGGCTTCGGGGATCGGGATGGAGAAGTAGGACCAGAGGAAGTCAAGCAGAGTAGGTCGTAGGCCCTATGCTTCCAATTTAATTTAAAGATATTTATGTGGCACCTTGCTGAAGGCTTAACTAAGACCAAGGCAGATAACTACCACTGAATGCTGTTCATTACCGAGAGACGTGAGTAGTTTCAAAGATGATGATTGGACGTTTTGCAGAATCTTTCAGCTGAAAATCTATAGTAAGTGGAGCTCAGAAGCTGATTAGAAATACATAAGTTAACAATTTCATTAAGATTTTTCTTTTCAAGAAGTTTTGATAGAGACGGAGTTTATGTACGCCCGATATTTATAAACATCGGATCGAGATCCAGAATGGAAGGATAATTGGGGTCGTCCATGTTTCCGGAAAATAATCCGCTCGAAATATGGTCTGGGAATAAAGGACAAGGCAATTAGGTCAGGTACAATGCCTGCTTGATAAGCGAATTTAAAATGCATACGTCGCCGAGCAACGTGAGAATTTAAACGACTGATGCGTTCCATGATTAATAGCAGGGAGACATCGACTGCATCGGGTGTTCTGCTTGAAAGCAGATCAGTGAAAGAGGCCGAATCAAAATCAGTGGCGAGGTGCTTTTGCAAGGGTTGCACCAAACAATTAAGCCTTGTCATTGCCATCGATGAAGAAAGTTGCGTTGTCGTTCAGCCATGGGGGAATTTCGTTACCAAGATGACTTTCGCAGGGTTCGGATCTCTGAGAGAGTCCGTTATAAGGAAATTGAGGAACAGGAAAATTCAAAGATTTTGACTTAAGATATCCACGAGGCACAACTTCTATGATGTCCTAGAAAACATCCAACATAACGTTACAAAGAACTGTAACGTACTCAAAGGAGAGAAAGCCATACGAATCAAGTGACCCAAGGTAATTATTTATCCAGTCGTTATCTACAAAGTTGACATCTAGGTATGCCCTAAATGTGATGGCTGTCTTTAAAAAACAAGCGGTAGACGCCAGTGAGTTAATACATGGTCACTATTAAAATAGGTCCTCCTTGATATCAACCAGAAAGGGTTCAATGCCACCGGTAAAAACCAGATCTAGAATGTAATTATGTCTTTATGAAAAGCGTCTAAGCTGACGCCAGCTAAAAGACTTGATAATATTTTGGAAAGGCTGAAATTAAGGTGAACAAATTTTCGCAAGCCAATCTATTTCAGAGCATTTAGTCTCCCACGATTATTTCAGCACTGAAGGCAGATCCTGGAGCCAAAAGTCTGCATAATTAATAACTCAAACGCTTATTGTATTGCATGTAAAACCAAGGATGGCTTTTCCTTTTGGCGAAATAATCACAGAGGCAAGCAGAAATTTCTAGAGAATGCAGAGCATTAAAATCATGGGGAAGTGCGTTAAGTAATATTAAGATAAGGAAGACAACCACTACATGCTTATTTACAGCCTCTTGACGGCAGAAATCAAGGTCATCCATAAAAAGAAAAGAGTTATGAATCGGAGACTGGGCATACAATTGGGTTAGGGACGATGGGATTATAAGTAATAGGACGTTGCTTGGCAGCCGGTGTGCGGAACTAATAATTATTTGGGGGTAAAACGGGACCTACAGGGAAGAGTTCAGTTAAAAAGTTCGGTAATTCTGACAGAAGTCGGAAGACAGCTTTAAGGTTGTAAAGACCTCGATCTAGCCAGTGTAGACGGACTCGCGGGGATTCTAGGAGGGGAAGCAGAAGAGTTAGGAACGATCACTTCGGCTCCTGTTTATCACTACCCCGGATTAACGTAAGAGTGGGCCCTTCCGCTCTAATTGGCTGTTACATGTATTGATGGACATGGGGATGATGTTTAGAAGAAACGCGCACATCCAAGTATTCCATCCGAATTCCAGATCGCTTCGTTAGGACGTTTTAAATATGCGACATTTCACGCGCAGAGGTTGAAACAGACCGTACGGCTTGTTTGTCAGGTGGTTGTTTACGTGAGCCTGTATCTAACCGTACTTATTAGCCCTCGTTTATATTTTTTTGTAAGTTGGAAAATCGTCATCTTGAATCTCCCTTCATCGTTTTCACATGCAGCTAGAATTGAGGGCTATCTTTATTCCATCACATTGACGGTCCACTTGACAGGTATCAGAGAAACCGCTCTGGAATTGCCGGCAAAAAGTAGTTAACAGGCGAAAAACAATAGACACGAGTCCACCACACCCTGCCGTCATGTTCTTAACTTTCCGTTAATGTTACACAACATTTTTGCTTCATGACACGCATAACGCCCTCGCGCGCGAGGGAAACCGCGGTTTCCCCTGCAACTCATGTGATCTAGCTCCTTCTCCACAGTTCGGTAGACCTTGTTCGGTGGCCGATTTGAGTTCCGCACTGAACAGAACAGCTTTTTATGGATCGGATCTACATCACTGCTAATTTGTTCTAAATTCCCCAATACCAATAGTTCAGCTTTTCGATTGTTTTCTGAGCCACAAAGTTAAGGCGGAGCAAACTGTATTCACTAGTTTGCTTAAACAAAGATGTCCGATGATTCTACACACTCAACATCATGACTATAAGCTCTAGTTATCAGATCACTTTTTAAGGATGCCGAACACATTCATTGTAAATTAGCCAGGGAATTTTTACTTTTGCTCATTGCAACCGCCTTGCGTAGTTATTCGTTCCTTAAGAGTTCGAAAAAGCTGTTTGGGCCGGAGAGACGTCTTTAACTCTTTACACCGATAATCTCCTCTAACACAACCTAAACAGCAAGCCAGCCGATGGAGAAGTTTAAGGCCCACTCTTTTGCACAGAACTTGAACGTGATTGGGTTCTATTCCTGCCTGGTTCACGCAACAGCGCCGCTAAGGTGTCCCCCACTACGCCGTTCAAAAACATAATGCAGCTTTTGTTTGTCGGATTTGCTAGTGTTTGCTGACTCTGTAAATAACAAAACAGAAAAATGTGTTTGTCCGACTTATCTTATTGCCATGCCAAGGTCTAGTTCACTCCCTCGTGCTAACTGCATGTTGTATAAGTGGGAAACAAGGCCGACGTTCCCATATATGATTTCGGAGTCCCATCTGCTTCTAATTCTACTAGAGTTTATCAGTATTATTATGACAAGTGGGGCCATTATTAGGCGATAGAATCTTCCCGTCAGGTAACCCGCTTGCTCCGAATAATGATAGGTTGTATTGGTTGTCCCTTGTCTTCTAGTCGCGTTCACCGCACCGAATTTCGCCTGGTTACAAGCGTTATTACTAAGCTGAACTAGCAATAAATGCGACACTTTGACACGTCCCGAATTTCCGTGGCAAGAGTCAAGACGTGCAACTTTTAGCTGCAGGGACCATGCCGAAAAACAAAGGATGGTCAAAAATCAAATGCATTACAAACTTCCTATAAACCACTGTCAGGGCCGTGTTTCCGTTCGAAATCGCCTGTTTCCACTGATCAGAAACAACCATTGAAGTACTCGCAAAGCCAAGGGTGTCTTACCCATACCGTCCCCCCCACAACATGCAAGCCCGACCGGCTGGCGAGAGCTAAAAGACCCACGAATTGGATGTAAAGTTCCGGTCTTTCCAAAATCCATTGTTTTCTATTTTTCTTTCGAGGTCTTCTAACGCTGGCTTCAGAATCCGACAGCGCGGTCGATGTCAGTACTGACTCAGCCTACATCACATCCCCNACCAGGATTTCAACCAACACAACAGAGATTTGGAGGCTGGCACGGCCGAAGCCGCACCTGGGCGTGCCGCCAACGCCTGGCTCGGGTTTTGGGGCTGCGATTACCCTCTATCTGTTGTTCCCCCATAAGGATATTTGCCTGATTAATTCATTGACCTCGCGGAGATTGGGGTTATGAAATTGCCATATTGGCACTTTCGTACAAAAAACGTGATTTTATGTCATGAGGAGAAACTTGACCAGCTATTCCATGAGGCTCACCAATTAAACATTTTCCCATTCTTTTCATGGCGATTTGACTTTTTGATCAGTTATTCAGTCTTATAACGCCCCCACAACGAACCACTATCGAAGGTCATCTTACCACTGCGGGAGGTCACAAAAACTGCATACGTTGCACTGTCTGAGACACACGGTCTTAATTTGACACAAGTACTGGCGTCTCACCGTCAGATTTCTGCAAACAAGTCAAGCACGTAGTTCCTTTTTGTGCTTCTCATATCAGCAAGTCAGAGGAACCAGTTTCTCCGGGATTAATGCCATTCATTCGTAGTTCGTCGACATCCGTTCACTTTTAGCAAACCACTGTAATTCAGGTGTTCCAAACACTAATTTGCTCTTTTGCGTCACTTTCGTCTTGCCATGGCACTGCATGCGCCCGCAAGAACTCATTGCTCGATACCACGGTTGATAACAAATGATTCCATATGCATTTTTGTGACCGGGTAGAACTTTTTTTGTTATCATTTAGAAGCTGCGCTTATTGTTTCCTAGGGATCTTCTGCCGTTTCGAAATACCCTTCACATGACAAATCACCTTCACAGGGGACATACTTTGATGGGACTCCGACGGGTTTTTAATAAAAAATTATTATTAAATAACCCATATACACTTTCAAACCCCAAATTATCCGCGATCTCTATCAGTAAACACTTTTCGTACTCGCTCATGCACGTTTTAAATGTACAATTAAATACTGGTGTATCTATGCGTGAACTGATTTTAGAGACAACCGGTGAGGAGGTGAGGCTTATGCTACGACTGAAGGAAGTTATCGACCGACAAAGGGTTGAGATACGCGCCCTAAGGAGGCAACTAGCACAGAGTTCTATCGATCTCGACGCAGTGAGTTGACCTGTTTTATTGACACTTGATTGCAAATGCAGGCAGCACAAGCCGGCACCAATCTAATGCCGACTTTTTCCTTGATATCCATTCCAATCCACCAGTAGTAAGTGGTTGAATTAACGCAATGAACTGCGTTTTCTGTCGTTCGGAAAGCATAACGTAGCTTGATGATGTAGGTATTGCCGCTAGCCAGCCTCTTGTATAGATGGTTACACTGTTGTACGCGGTTAAACCATCGGTAACCGTCGTCTAGGTAGACTCAGGTTCAGCATTCTTTCCAAATTCGACTTTATTCCCTCTGCTCACATTTTTAGTTGGCGAGGGGGCGAATTTGGTCGTAGTAAAGAATCACGCCTATGCAGCGTTACTCATGAGAATATAGGCATTGTGTGCCTTCGTACTCCCGTACCTTACAGCACGGGTTTCTTTAAGCACCAAAACCCAGTTTTGGCCGTTCACAGCCGACTTTTTTCGGCAAATGCAGAATTCTATTTCTTGCATAACTTATCACCGAACGCTTCCCAACCCCCTGAACCATTTCCGCTGTCACCGGAATCAATGTACGTCCAAATTTCCTGAAGACAGCCACATGCCATTTTATTGCTTTGTTTGATCGGGTATAGCTGACACTCATACAAATCCTGCTAGTTGCCGGCAGTAGGGGGACGGCAGGTCTCCATTTCATAAACGCTTTGCCAACCAACATTTAGGCGTTATGAGCGCGAGTGTTGCCTTTTGTCAATCCGAGTGATAATGCCTACCACAATTTCAGAGGTGGTAGATAATGTCAGACCAATGAACTGAGGCCAGGTTGATTGGCTTCTGATAGATGAGCAAGGTGGATGTTATAACCAGGGCGAGTGCGCATCGTCAGTGATTGATGGTGCTAGCAGTCTAACAGGCAAAAAAGTTACTCTTCCAGAGGATTCCCGTTCGCATAATTAACGTCTGTCTCATCCGTTGAGGCGCGCACTTGTCGGTGCATGTACTCGGGCTTGAGGTGGCGCTGTTCATGCCTGATCTAGTCAATCTCAGTGATGGTGCGGTATTACCACAATCATGGGGTCTCGATGGAATACAGATGAGATCAACGGGCTCGCATGTCCACTAAATGATGTCATGACTCGTAAGGCGTAGTCATCGGTTGAAGGCTCATTGGTCCGTCGGCAATATACACCATGTCTCGAGATGCTTTCGGTTTGTTGATCATTTTGCCACTACCCTGGTTCATGGAGTTTTTAGATCATCGATCCAGTACCTCTGTAAGCAGCCAGATCTGTTGGTGCTACTTCTCCCTGGTCCGCGACCACCTCCTCGTTAGACTTGCAGTAGATATACTGCCTCTAACTGTTAACCGAAATTGTGAAACGTGTATTGAATTATAAGAGATAACTTAAGGAAGGTCGTAAAATTAACTTTCGCGCAGCATAATCACAAGACATAGTCTCATCAGAATGCCAACTTTTGAAGGAGTTTCTTTCGGTCGCTTGCAGAAAACTACGTTCTCTAGAAAACGGCTACTTAAGTAGTGCAGACTCCTCCCATTGATTTTTGATGCCTTAATAAATTCAAATGTCTTTGGTATAAAACATGCGAAAGTATTTTTATTGCACTTAGTTGGTCGCAAATTACGTTTTTAGACTTACTTGAAGAAAGGGTATTGGCTTTACAGAATTTCTACTTATGGGATTTCTTAAGACCGTAACATGTCTATCTATAAAGCATCGTATCCGTCCATTTATCAATGCTGCTTGTAAAATATAAAATATAGTCCACAATCACCGCGAAATTTCACAAGCTATATATGACGTGTTCCCAATAGTATGCATTTATGATTTTCCTTGTAGGGAAGATATAAAGTTTGTAGTTTGGAAACCCCTACTGCAAGTGCAACGGCAGCTCAGGTCCAAAATTACTCAGGAATTGCGGTCTTTTAAAATCGAGAGACACTTTCTTTGAGTGTAAACTTTGAAAAAAAAACTAATTTCCTATCAACCGAGCGCAAGAGAAACTATTTTTTGCATCTTTTTCATAAAATATATTCCAATGTGTAAGAACATCGAGAATAAATGTGAAATTGCATGCCACTTAAGTAGTTATTTTACTGATTGTAGTTTTTTCCAAGCGGCCGAAAAGAAACTCGTTAAAAATGCGGCATTCTGACATGAATGAAATATATTGTGATTATGCTGCGCGATAGTTGGTCTTACGTTTATGGTAGAAGACATATTTCAGAATTTTACTTAACATTTCATCAGATAGCGCATCTATTGTAGGAGCCCTCATATTTTACTGCAGACGTTATCTGAAAACTCTCCTATTATCTACCTCCTATAGAAGTTTCCACCCGTCAGTAAGCTTACAGACAAAATCAATCTTCTTGAGTCGCCCTTTGTTCTCTTCCTTTGACTGCATGCACACTGCTTAGTGCCACAGAAAGTTTCGCAGGTTATTCGTAAAACCCGGACTCTCACTGGTTGAACGTTGGACATTTCTTCGAAGTTGCTGCCCCAAGTCCAAATGCCAGGTTTACACTTTGAGTAGCGACAATGAATAAGCTAGGACGAGTTAGTCACCCTCGCTGATTTTGTTAGTTTTTTTTATCGTCCACTACTACTTAACAGCTAACGATGACTTCAGCGAGGGCTTGTGCGTAGGCCAGGCCACTGGACACCACTTCTTTGAGATTTACTTGACAGACTACTGAGCGTGATTCGTACGCTCAATTGACTTCAGTGCATCCGGAATTTACTGACTCGGAGCATCCCGACAGCAGAAGATGGCCAAGATGGACGTCAAGTGTCCTGTTCTTGTCGACAAATCGATTTCATTTCAGGCGAGCAAGTTAGTGTTAGCCTTTTCGAAATCTGTCCACTTGCTTGGCTTGCAAGTTGGCTGCCGGAATTCATGTCCTCTATCGGGACGATGCCTAATAGCACTTTTGCTATCGTTATTTGAATCTTGCATGTTTTATCGTGCAGTTCGTTCCCTGTGTTCCGAATGGACTTTAATGATCCCTCATTGTAACTACAACAATCCCAAAAGTGCCTGTCAAACGAGTTAACTTTATTTGTGGAAATACATATTGCATGGTCATGCAAGCAGCTAAGTAGGTAAAACAGCATAGCAAAATTCTTCAGGATTTTTGGGCGAAATCGCTAATGTTTTAGATTGTCTGATATGCGGGTGACCGGCCAAAAAATAATTTTGTAATTTTCCCTTGATATGAATGTCTCAGAAATAGTTTTCTTTAGGTCACATGTCGGGTGGTCGTTCAGTTATTGAGGGGTCGGAAAACACTGCGCAGATACAAGTGCAGACACCCAATTTTCCCCTGTTTTTATTTGCCTCTCACCTTTGACCGTCCTTGGCCGTTTTCTTACTTAACAGTTAACCTTACTAATATGCAGTGGTCGTAATTACCTGAATAAGGAGTCACGAAACTTTATGGCGTTATTGAATTCTGCATACTTCGTTAACCTTATCTAATTCAAATTTATCCCTCGAAGGCAGCGTTTTAATTTTCAGTGTATCAAAGTAATTTTTCTACCATACAATTTCTGCCCGCTTCGTGTATGTTGGAGTTCCTTGGGCATAAAAGTGTCCTTGAGATGACAGTGAGCACTTTACGGTTTTCGGTCTTCTTAACTAATTGCCTGGAAAATAGTTCCAATGGTTTGTAATTACCAAGACCCTCAAAATAAGGCAGCCCTTGAAAGCTTTTACCAGATCATTAAGTTTTTGGTGTTCCTATTTTTTCCAGAAGTCAGTGTAAGCTGCATTTGTAGACTTACCTTACGTGAAACAGCGAGCGCCTGCAATGAATATGCCCTTCTTACTGCAAAGCATTCCCCAATAAGATTTCTCTTTAGAATGTACTTTGCCAATGTATTTCGTTGGCGAATGTCCACCTCACTCATTTTTTTCGAAAAACGATCAGTCAGAACTTTAAAATACTACACCCCATCATGTTTTGAACGGCATTGACGAAATTCCGGTCCAAAACCAAAAATCGCCTGTTCTTCTTTGTTTTGAAACCGTTTTCTTTATCTTTGCTTGGTGATCGGGTCCGATTGCGTGAATATAGAGATGCTACATAGTGGCTAGATACTTCACAAACTACTTTATACGACTGCCGTGGTGCTTCTGCCCTTTCTAGCTTCCGTATTAGCTGATCCTAAGCCACACTCAAAGCATCTTGCTACACAGTTGGAAGTGTAAATGATTACCTAGTGGTGGACTCTTCGCTGTCACAGGTTTGTCAAAAAAGCATAGCTCATTGCAGGTATTACCCCTCGTTAGGCAATAAAAGTACACAGATTTACAAATTGCCATCTGTTGGCTCAAATGCGCTTTGCTCTTTCCAAAAACGTGGGTTTTTAATATCTAGCCCTGTTAAATCTAAAGGGACTGAAATGCAAGTTTCTAATAGCAAAGATTGTTTTATTAACCTTTTCTCGTTTCCATTGACTTCCTTTACGAGCGAAAAACGCGCACATACGCACATGTGGATAATTTTTAGCATGTAGAATTATCTGGGTGGGACGTAGCGCTTATTTTTGCTCAAAATTGTTATTTTTTTCGACAAAGACGCAGCGTAAAGGTACGTTCAGCGTGAAGGAAGACTTTCTGCATAGCGAAGTAAGTTGAGAATTGAAATGCACTGCGTCCGGGTTACTCTGCACTTATCAGCTGAATTTCTGTCATTACGTTTCGTCAACTTATGCATGGCGCGTACCTCTTTGAATGTTTCCGAAGGAGCAGGTAGAGTTTTTAAGTAGTCAGAGCCCGTTCCTTTTCCGTTCCCATTCCCAGCTGTCTTTGTGGCCTGGATCCTGTTATTTTTTGTTGTTCCCAGAACTAATACTGTTCTGTTTCACTGTGATTCCGGTTGTATGGAGTGCTTGATTTCCTGATCCTGGTTTCCTACTGACCGTAACCCATTCCACCTTTGACAGCCCTCTGCGACTCACAACTGATGACGGGTGCTCATTCTACTTCTTGTTTAGTCGTCCGCTTAAGTCTTCAACCTTTTCCGGAATGCAGTCTTTCATAGTGACTATAAATGTTCGACGGCAACTCAAACGACGCTGATTTCACTGAATCGCCCAATGCGTTTGGCTTTTAGGTGGTATTAAATGATGTAGAGTAATTTGACATGAATGCTAATCTTTCACAGGGGCAAGTGCAGTTACATGCATCCTACCGTAATGTTTGGGGTTTCGTACAACCACGTGTCATCCTCTACTCTACTCGGGCTACTTTATATAAACAGTCATCTGACTCTTGTTTGCCCCTTTTCGGTTAGCCCTGTCTTCTTTCGTCTTTATTAAATGGATGCCTTCTACATCTGAGCTCTCATTTTCGCGTGGATTTCCTCCAGATACAACAGCAGGCGAACCGACTAGCAAAACTCAATGCTGTGCTTCGGCGGAAACACGGAGTTAGCAAGCGTCAAGCTGCGCAGCTAGCGGAGGACAAATCTGAACTAGAGACTCGGCTCTTGGCCAAAGAGCAACTCATCCAGGAGATGCGGGACCATGTGTGTCGAAATTCGAAGAATGGCGGCGACCAGAATACCCTCACGGACATGGCGACTTCAACGACTTTTTCGCTGTCAACCTCGCTGATGTCAGATTCTGCCTCCTCACCGACATATGATGTAAGCTCTCTTTACATGCGCGTGCTGCCTAACGACTACTTTTCATCAAGCAAACTGCAGTTTTTCCGAGGTGATTCAATGTACGATTTGCGTTGATTCAAATGGGATGGTTGAGTGTGGTCCAGGCAACAACAGCTTTGCCGCGTTCGTGTCGAGGGCTTCTCTAGATTAGTATCTAGCACAGTCAGTGCATTGCCCCATTTGGTCTGTTTTTTTAATTCTCTGTACGCTAGCCTGATTACTGCAAAGCATAAAAATTCCTAATCCTACCCCACTCACATGGTTTAAATGTAAACATGGTGCACAGCATACGAGTAAAATATAAAAGCAGCTGATTGTCGACGGTATATGGGACTGCAGTCGCGTGGAGCCGTGTAGCGGGCAAATTATCCTCCAAAGACAGACTGGAGGATATTTGATGCCCTTCGAGATCCCGCTTGTGCGATTTTATATTGCTAATTGTTTACCCGCTATTAGCCATCCTATAAAACTGGATGGTTAGTCCCTAGCCCGAAAGAGACCGATTTCGTTTTGTTCCCAGAAACTGAAATATACATATTTTCACGTAGTACAGATTAACAGAAATTCAAAAGGGTAGGAGTTGATTCAACACAATATTTCAGTAAATAGCAACTGCTTTCTGCCGTAGAAATTGCTTTTCCTGATTTCGTACGGTAGGCTCTCCATGCTGATAAACGTTCAACCATTAAAAAGTAGGCCTTAGAATATCCAAATTTTTACTCCTTCTCGTCGTCGGAAAAGATACCGTCTCGTCAAAGGCTGTCTAGTTAGTCTTCATACTCGTAATGCGCATGCATTGTGCTGTGTGAATAATATAAAACCGCACTGGAAGATTGCTAAACAACCTGTCTGTATGTAAATCGACCGTACTGGATTCTCAGTCTAGTCTATTTATCCTGTCATCAGGTTTCTCAAATGTCCGAGGAGAAACTGGTCAGGTTGCTTAATACCGAGGGGAAGATGATTCTCGATTTGCCTAATTCCAGTCGACCGCGCTTCACTGTCGATGAATTACGCAACGCCCTCATTGAACGTAATGAACTCAAGTCGCGCATAGTGGAGGTGGAAGAGGAATTGTCCGTCTACAGCCGGGCGGGGTAAGATCAATCTCCCCTTTTTGCTTTTTTGACCGCTCATCTCATTTCCGCGATTGTTGTTTTTAGTCGTTGTGGTACTCGCTAATCACTGTCACTTTCTCTTGTTTCCCCCAAAATTCCCCTGACCGCCACATACCTATTTCGTCAGAGTGTAGACGTTCAAGGGAGAAGTCCCACGAGTGGCTATTGCAGTTTTTTCCCTGTATCTGCATTTTCTTGTGTACGTTCTAGATAGTCGAACACGTGAGCAGCTCAGGCGGCTGTGTAAAAATCAATTTTAACGCGCTTCTTCTGAGCACGCGCTGATGTTCAAACTCTGTTACTCTGTATCCTTTCAGTGACCAAGATCCGCCCGTCCAGGGCCCAATAAACCGCGAGCCAGACGAAAAACTGTACTTCGACCAGTATCGGTCTTCCTCCGGTATCCAGAAATTGTAAGTCTTTTCTCACCCAACCTTCAATCTTATACATTGTCTCAAAGTGAATGTTGAGTTCTTACTGTGTCCCCTCTTGAATAGCCACCAGGTGCACATAACATTCTTCAGTTTGATCACGTTACCACTTATGAATGTAAAATTTCCAATTTTGAATCCACGGCGTACCGACCTCGGTAGGGTGATAGCTGTGACGAAAAACTCTCATGTTTCTTGATTTATGACCCCAGAAGTAGGATACGTCAACTGCTGGGATCGACATCTAGCTTGTTGGTCTTTTCGACCAACTTCCTTAGACGGTGGTGTGATCTTACACCGAAGTTGTTTCTGCAGCGTTTTACGGAAGGCTGTTTCCGCTCCGCCTGTCGACTAAGCTCTCTTAGGGACACCGTCACGTTCATCAAACAGGGTGTTAAGTTTTCCCAACCTGGTTTTCCCGCCTAATGGAAAAAAGGCTCCCAGTTTCTGCTTCGGATATCAGTTTGCCTTTCTTTGACATTGGGACATTGTCGACTTTGCTGTCGTGTTTTTACGCAAACATGCTTAAGTCGTATTCATAGCCACGCCATTTTCTTACCAACCAGAGCAGAGCCCATTAATGCCATTAGACTGTGCTGGGCTTGCCCTGGCTACGTCGGGATGCACTCATGTTATGGGGAACTGCTTTTGCTCATTTATAGGAGCAAGAACTCGATCGTCGGGATTGTCTGAAGGTTTCTTATCCTCTACAGTTCTGACCTACTGTCTAAATCACTAAATTATCCTCCGTTACTCCAAAGCTCCCATAAAAAACCCTGCTTATTTACGTACTGCCGAATTATTTGGTCAGTAAAGGTGTCAGGCTGGTTGGTTCGAATAGGGAATTGGATGAGTAAAGATTTGTAAACGAGATCAGGGTAGGGTGCGTTAACTGTAGAATTTTCCGCCATCAGCACACGCAAGACAAGCACGGTTACTTAAGCCCTAACATCAATCAGATGCCTGAGTCATCTGACATCTGATGTCACGCGCTTGGATACGAGTCATCGCGTGATGGAATGTCAATCTACGTGGGTTGGAGGACCAGAAACCACACTATTAGGCACCAAAAGGCGAGCAAACGGTAGACGAAGTAGGTCGCTCTTATGTCGCTAGACAGTCCTCATTCTCGTTTGCAGCAACTATTTACGACTTCCTTCTGCTGCAGTTCTCAGCCTGCATTTTTCATTGCTGTATACCACTGTATCCCATGTTTGGTGGAAGATGAACGTTTGCTCTCGTCTCTTTGGAGGACTCTCCTATGTACAAATCCCCGAGTAGCATCTGGGCATTACTTGCATCTATAAGTATAAATGACCAAGAACCTAGCTCCTAACGACTCACCCGCAACTCGTTGCTTCGATATACGTCTTTTCGATGGCGTGTGCAACAACCGGTGCCTGTAATGGAAACTGGGTCTGCTGTCTGCATACGTTGCAAGAGGGAGAAACTCTGATAAATCGTATATTTTGTCGTGACGCCGCATACGGAATCGATATTCAGTTTACTCACGGGATTATTGGTTACGGCGCAACCTCGTGGCGCACGAATAACTAAAATTCGGCCAATGAGTATGAATGAAAACCATATGTTCACAAATCCTATTTTTGTTCGCGATAGAGCAAAGACCCCTGCAATTGTAGTTATTTAAGACATTGGGTTCCAGGCAGCCGGTTACCACTATCGGCAATTGGTCATCCATACTTTACAACACTCATGGTCGCACTTTGGAGTTAAAAGCTATTATCTTCTGCAGACGTCCCCTGCAGAAAGTTATTTAAACAGTCCTCATCCCCGAGTTTTCACTATCTTTTTCATTTTTCGTGGTTTCTTTTACCAGACTTCAGCGTCTAAAATTCTTATCTCCCAGGCCGTTTGCTAAGCACTATGGGGATATTCGTCTAACTCGAGGAATATATTTGCTTTGTTACGCTTCACCAGGTTCCTCTTCAAGATACTCTGTAACTTTCTTGCGTGACATCA
>CACRXP010000238.1:552070-565651 GCA_902702965.1 Spirometra erinaceieuropaei | reverse complement strand
CATCAATCAGATGCCTGAGTCATCTGACATCTGATGTCACGCGCTTGGATACGAGTCATCGCGTGATGGAATGTCAATTTACGTGGGTTGGAGGCACCAAAAGGCGAGCAAACGGTAGACGAAGTAGGTCGCTCTTATGTCGCCAGACAGTCCTCATTCTCGTTTGCAGCAACTATTTACGACTTCCTTCTGCTGCAGTTCTCAGCCTGCATTTTTCATTGCTGTATACCACTGTATCCCATGTTTGGTGGAAGATGAACGTTTGCTCTCGTCTCTTTGGAGGACTCTCATATGTACTGATCCCCGAGTAGCATCCGGGCATTACTTGCATCTATAAGTATAAATGACCAAGAACCTAGCTCCTAACGACTCACCCGCAACTCATTGCTTCGATATACGTCTTTTCGATGGCGTGTGCAATAACCGGTGCCTGTAATGGAAACTGGGTCTGCTGTCTGCATACGTTGCAAGAGGGAGAAACTCTGATAAATCGTAGATTTTGTCGTGACGCTGCATACGGAATCGATATTCAGTTTACTCACGGGATTATTGGTTACGGCACAACCTCGTGGCGCACGAATAACTAAAATTCGGCCAATGAGTATGAATGAAAACTATATGTTCACTAATCCTATTTTTGTTCGCGATAGAGCAAAAACTCCTGCAATTGTAGTTATTTATGACATTAGGTTCCAGGCAGACGGTTACCTGTATCGGCAATTGGTCATCCATACTTTACAACACTCATGGTCGCACTTTGGAGTTAAAAGCTATTATCTTCTGCAGACGTCCCCTGCAGAAAGTTATTTAAACAGTCCTCATCCCCGAGTTTTCACTATCTTTTTCATTTTTCGTAGTTTCTTTTACCAGACTTCTGCGTCTAAAATTCTTATCTCCGGGGCCGTTTGCTAAGCACTATGGGGATATTCGTCTACCTCGAGGAATATATTTGCTTTGTTACGCTTCACCAGGTTCCTCTTCAAGATACTCTGTAACTTTCTTGCGTGACATCATGCCTGCTGCCGGATTCCGCGAATAACCACAGTAGATAACCCATTCGGAGTTCGTTTTTCAGGGCTCTTCCTTCGGTCCTTCAACAATCTATACTCAAAGTTATGCGTATTAATAAGTGTTCAGATGGTATTCAGGTCTGCTGATCCCCATATAATGACGCATTTAAAAGCCAGAGCACAGAACCTTCATAAATAGCACAAATTTCAGAACATCGCGATAATCTTTCCACCTGAGACAATTTCCTCGCGGCGGTTTGAGAGATGGAATTTCAACCGTCTGACGCGCCATGTTTGTGCGTTTGGTTTTCGACCAAGTCGATACGGCTACATCTTTTATTCACATTGTTCACTTTTGCAACAAAACATTGGAGTGGATAAAAGAGTTCTACATCTAATTTTGGTCAGAATTGTTTATAAGACCATCAAAAACGACGAGGGAATAGGATCACCCTGTCGGCATAATACAGGTGGCCAGTTGCGAGATTCCAGGAAGGGCAAATATTCCAGCGTCCTAATCCCAATAATAACCTCGCCATATTTTTTTGCGACAGAGTTCATTCCTCGCCTGCAGCCTCTGCGCTCATGCGTAGCATTTTAACCTCTAGAACAGCAGGAATCGTGGTAAAATAGAAACTGCCTTACTGGCTTTGCTGCGGGTTGTTTGTCGATTCCGCTAGTCGGGGATAAAAGGGAGTCTTTTGGTGAAGGGTAGCTGCAAGATAAGCACGCTGTCAGACCTGACAAATAGACCATTGCCGAGCCTGCGGCAGCAATGCCTCCGGCCTTGACCAATCACCAGGGTTAGACCAGGATTTGGTAGAGTCGACAGCGAACAAACCATGTGTGATTGCCCGTAATCTCTCAAACCTGCCTCGTCTGTCGGCAATAACAAATCCCAATTCTTGATGTTCGGAAATTAATACAGAAACTTTGAGCAAGTCCTGTGGAATGGACCCTAGTCGATTCAGTCCGAAAGTCGATATGCATATTCGGCAGCAGTTGTTGACTTTCAGCTCACATATACAGATGAGCTTTCGGACCGAGCCTATGAAGATTTATTCTGAAGGAAATTAAGAAGGGCAGTATTTAAAAGTAAAGTAGCTTTTGAATTTCTCCACACTCACTGTTGAATCCGAATCATCAGTTTCTGAAGACAAGTTGAATGAAAGGGGCAAATATACGCAAGTAAATTATTGTGGTGTTCCTGAATTTTCCAGATAACCGCTGATGAGCCAACTTTAGTGCCTGCTTACCTATCTTTGTTAATTCGCATTCACCGAGTCACACAATGCCGGTCTACAAATCCTGCCGACCGTTGAGTAATTTTCAAGTCTCAACACTTCGCGAGTCGCTTTGTTGGGGCTCTGGCGCGTATTATTTTGAGTGATTTTCGTCTCGCCATACTTTATTATTGGGAGCTCGCACGCTGCGCAATTACCCCAGCTTCTGTTAACCCCGCTCAGTAAACACACTTTGCCTATTTAAAGTATTTTCCCCAGAAGACTTCTTTGGAGTCCATGTGGCCGCTGTGAAAAAGGATAGTCTTTCAGGGCAGTGTGAAAATAAAGAAGAACGCGTTGCCTGCACTTCGTGTTTTTTGCGCATGAATACCGATTTTTAGGCGAGTATACCGCGAAATCACACCTTAATGCTCAGTCCTTTAAAATGAGGCAGGCCGTTCATGCCAGCCTGTTCTGGATGCACCCGCGTTGTTGCGAAGACGAATTCAGCGTACACTGCTCTAAAACTCGGGTAATTTGCATATTAATGTTAGTCTGTGAGCCATATCTGCCTGTTGGCAGTCACTACGATCTCTATAGCTACCTACTGCGCTCAGCATTTACTTCGATTTTTTGCGCGCGGATTTTTTTAGTGGGCCGGGGAGAGGGGTTAGATAATCCATGACCGACAAAAAATGCGATCTCTGCGTATTGTCAACTTCCCTACCTTTCACTCGAGGGAATCTGCCGGCTAACAGCAGACAGACTAGTTAGTGTCTCTTTCTTGTGAGTCCATTTCACTTTTATCTAGATACATGACTCGTGTCGGCTATGCAATGGGCTTCTTAGCAGCCTCTAAATAGGTCATTTCGAAGATTGGCCGCCGGGTTCAAAGACGTTAATCAATCTTAGCAAGGAGTAGGACGTTTCATCGACTTTCACGCAAAACGGCGTTTACTCTTCTTTGGAGCATTGTAGAAAAGCGCGAGCACGCCAACCACAACCCCCTTTCATTGGCTCAGCCATAAAGTGCGTGCGTTACTGCACGACGCGTTACACGGTCGGCCGGTATCAAGCGATTCTGATCTTGCCTAAGCGGTCTCACGAGCCACCCACGCATTCCATAGCTCTGTGCTTCCGGAGACAACAGCAAGATGCAATGCACAATGCTATACTACTGGCTGCCTGTTGGCGGTTTGTGAATATTAAGCGGTTATTCCGCAGTAGCTGATGGATTTCAGCTCAAATATTCATATCAAATTTCGGACCGTGCCTGAAAAGGCCTGTTTCGAAAGAGTTACTCCAAGTTCGCGTATTAATTTCCTCGGAAATTGAGCAAGACAACAGCAAGAGTGGTACTACCGGCCGAATTAGTCTATTAATTTTGATCGCCTGTTTACCAAGCGTCCGGCCTATCCCTCTTTCCAGCTTCAAAACCCTGATCGACCGACTGAAGGACTGAGGCCTGCGTGTGGGTAAAGACAGGTGTTGTGTGTTAAGGCGTCTTTGCTACCGCCATGGCTATCTGTTGTTGCGTTTAGTTTTTCTAACCAGCTGATTCGCCTCCATGCGTGCATGCAAACTGCTGTTGTCTTTTGCTCCTTCTGCACTCCCTTCTGTTATTCTTTGCCGACTCATTCGTGCCCGTCTGCATAAGCGCCTGTTGTCTCTTTTTTCTTCTCTTTCAGCTTATCTCGACTGTTTCGGTGATAAAATCAGGCCACCGAAGAGCGACCAGCACGATAAAAAAGGCCCTCTTCCTCGCTGTTGGCATCGAGACTCAACTTGCATTCCCACTCGGCTGCCTGCCAAGACTCCTCCTCCTCCTCATCGCATTTTCCTTCGCGCCATTCTGTGTTAACGGAGAATCCGTCCATTTGTTAAGTTCTACTGCATTTACCTTCTCTTTTACCATCAGATTATCCATGGACAGGATTGGTGGCCAACTTCCTTCCTCAAGCCGGAAAATAAAGGCAAAGCGCCAGTTCGCAATATTTATTCGTACTTGTTCTTATTTGTTTACAATCCCTAATTTGTCTATATTCTTTCGACCTACAACACAACCAAAAGAAGTTCTCATCGTTTCTGTCTTTCCCCTTATGTTAACTGCAACACTAAAGCTATCGTCGTTTGTCCTCATGCCGTCTGACGCCGCTTTTGTGTTGTTCTTTTTGACTTTGTACGCACTGTATAATCGTCGTTTATTAAACAGTCTACTACAAACAGCTCTCCAACTGTTCTTGTACGAGCTAGGCGAAAAGGGACCTCTGCCGACTGCGCTGAGAAGTTGTGAGCGCTTAGTCGGAGATAGTATTTGCTGATAGAAGCGAACAGGCGAGTTTCAGGTATCAGTTCAGAAGACGCAGATGCGATCACTGGAACAAGAAATTTATTGACCTAACGTTTCGGATTCTCCACTCGAATCCATCATCAGAGACAGTGCAGATAAGGGTAATGGTGGCACAAGGAGTGCAGTATTTATAGCACGTGGCTGCCGTGGGACCATATGCGTACTGTAATTACCAGCTCTCATAATCACCGCTGGGGTCGTACTTGATGCGATGGTAGTTGTTCAATCCACGCCCGAGTCGTTAATGGCCGTGATTTCATCATCCGTTTTGGATGTTGGTGTAACGATTACTCGGCAAATTGCTCACTGTCACGTATAATTCCTCGACCGCGCCCTCCCCCATGTGACTGATTCCCCTGCCCAGGGAAAATCTTAGCACGGAATATGGTAACGGGGGTCATTGCGCTTGTTGATGGATTGCGGGCCTGAGAACCATGACTCGAGCAGCTCGCGGCCCACGCGGTTGTCACCCCTTGCGAGGATTTCGGCCCCTTGAAAATATGGCCGGCTCCCGTCGAATGAGCTGCCACCTAAGAGCTAGCGTCTCCCTGCCTCACTGCTTCTGCGTGCTCGGCAATTCGTATACGGAGTAACCTCCCAGTTCCTCCGACGTAGTTTCTCTGTCCGCAACTGCGCCAGATACGGTAAACGACTCCTGATGTTTCCTGCCGTGGCAGTGGGTCTTTCGGTCTCATGACTTGGCGCCTAATGGTTGCTTCAGGCCTGTGTGCAACCCCAACTCCAAGTGGAGTAGAAAGAGGACTGAGGGCTCCCGAGACGTTCTTCATGTACGGAAGAGCCTAACAAAATTTGGGGCCGGTTGGATTTGGTCTCTGGTGTCGTTTTCATAGGCGCTGGTTGACAAAGTTGCGCGGGTAGCCATTGGCTCTCAGTACCCGTCGAAGATATTATCATTCAGCAACTTTGTCTTCCATTCCACTGCAGTGCGTCTCAACGCGCCGGTAAAGCGCCCTTACGCAACTGCTTTTGAATCTCGACTGCCAAGTCCTGCGGGATAGAAGTAAAAGTGGACGTGACATCAAAGGAAACCATGACAGCGCTTGGCAAGAGACTTATTCCTTTAAGTTTCTCCAAGAATTGTGTTGACCAACTGACAGTGGTGTTCGAATCGGAGGTCAGAAACTTGAAACTTCGAAACAGCCACTTTGCTAGTCCAGAGTTTGGAGTGCCTTTTAGTGATACGATAGGCTGGAGAGGAGCGCCATCATTGCGTACTTTTGGGAGACCGTAGAATCGGGCTAGGGCCGGTTCTTGCGCTCTCGTTATACGTCGGCCGATTGGAGATATTGCAGCTGAGTTCTCCATTGCCAACAATGTCGAGTTAATCTCGCGTGTCAGCGTTTTTATGAGGTTTTATTCGCATGGGACAAAGGAGTAAGTCTCCTGCCAAGCGATATCATGGTTGCGTCGATTGTTCTCACAGAGCTGTCGGTTTCCCTTCCGTTCGCATAAATGCACGATTGTGGCATCTTTGAAATTCTGTGGGACTTCTCCTTGACGCCACATCTCCTAGAAGATGATCCATGAGTTGGGGCCACCGTGCTTGCAGATCTCAGCAGGGATCGCGTTCGATCCGGCCGTTTTCCCGCTGGAGAGCTGTTGCAGGGCTCTGATGGTTTCATGGAGAGATAGCGGGAAGTCGAGTTCGATGTTCGTCTCCACTTGCGGCAGACGCGCAATGGCGGCATCACAGATGGTAGAGGGACGGTCGAGGACGTCTCAGAAGTGCTCCGTTCAACGCTGTATCATTTGTCTTCTCAGTGAGTAAGGTAGTGCTGTCGGCACTGAGGAGAGGAGCAACCCCTTTAGTTGGCGGACCGTAGACAGCTTTGATCGCGGAGAAGAAGTCCTTCCATTCGTTGCGGCCCGCTTACCCTTGAATTTCCTCAGTCTTTCGAGTAGTCCAGGTGTTCCGCATTTCGCGGAGCCGCTGCTGCACAAGGCGACGATCCCTACGATCGTATCTCCTTCTTCAAGACTGCTTCCTGGTACTCGTCTCTTCGCTTCTATTGGCGACGACTACGGTGGAAAGCAATTTTGTGGTCGCCGGTGAGGCGGTCAACGTAGAATTTGTGCAGGTGGTTCTTCTCAACGGGCAGGTTGCTGATGGCGACGTCATCGTGAAACACAGGGCATAGCAGACGCCCAGAAAGGTGACACGCAGCTCTGCATTTGGCCTGGGCTATCTCCCTTCCGAAACAGTGTAACTAGTCAGTCAACAACTGAGAGCCACTACTCATGTACACACACACTTCACACATGTGAGAGAGCCAGAGTTCACGTTAGAAAGGGACCGTGGCGGCCTGTCTGAGTCCACCAGTCTGCCACTCCACACAAACGCACACAAGTGGGCTAACTGCGGGGTCTGAGTTGAGGCGTCAGTTTGCGGCCTTCCCAGCAAAGGCACTTGACGCACCGTTATAGTCTCAGACTCGAATCCCATATGTGGCAGAAAAACTGCATGAAGAAGGAGCCGAGAAGCACACATCCCACTTGCGTGGGAGGTGGCAATGGAGTGCTTTGATTTGCACAGCGATCGGTGATGCTGTTGTGTGGTGCATGTGCAGGTAGGGGGATGTGTGATGGTGTGGTGTGACCGGCGGTTGTCTACAGCAGGATTTCATGAGTGCGCATGCCACCTAGTAGGCCCATGAGGGGACTGAATATGCGTGGCCAGTGAGGGCAGTTGAGGCGGATGTGACGAGTGTATGCTGGGGCTCTAGGCACTGGTTCGCCAGTCTGTGTACGATGGACTCGCAAGTGACCGACCATGACGATGTGCGAGGGGGATGTGCGGTCGTCATAAGGACAAGTATGGGCCGAGTCCATATCGCTGGAGGTGTTGGTGTTGGGGGTAAGAAAGGGCGCAGATGACTGACACGACCGAACCAGCATCCAGGCTTGTCACCACATCCCCTGGTCCACAACAAACACTTGAACAGGACTGTCACCAACAGCAGGTCAGAAGGACGAGAATTATTGCGTAGCCATGCTCACGGCCCATATATTCAGTTGGAACGCAAGCGCATCTATCGGCGGGGAGCAGGTACCAGGGAACAGCCAGCGCTTACTAGGCTTCGAGATCCACGGTTTGCTGAATAATGGCATAGCTGACGCACGCAATCCTTAAGGCCAGAAAGGTGGAACACAGCCCTATACTGAACCTGGGCCAACGTCCTTCAGAGACAGGACAACCAGTCAGTCATCGACTGAGAGCCACTACCCATGTACGCACACACTCCACACATGTGAGAGAGCCAGAGGTCACCTTAAGAAGGAGCCGTGACAGCCTAACTCTCAGCTCACCATCCCACCACTTCATACAAACACACACAAATCGGCTGACTGCGAGGTCTGAGTTGGGGCGTCAGTCAGCAGCCTCTTAAGCCGCAGCGCTTGGCGCACTGTGATACTCTCCTACTCGGATCACACGTGTGGCAGGAAAACTGCATGAAGAAAGAGCCGAGGAGCACACATCCCACTTGCGTGGGAGATGGAAATCGAGTCTTTGTGTTGCACGGTGATGGGTAATGTTTTGTAGTGCAAGTACTGGTGGGGAAAGGTGTGAGGGTGTGGTACAGCCGGTTGCTGTCTACCGCAGGTTTGCATGAATGCGCATATAACCTAATAGGCCCATGCAGTGGCTGAATATGCTGGGCAGTGAGGGCAGTTGGGGCGGAGGCGGCTAGTGTAGGTTGATGCTCCAGGTACTGGCTCGCCAGTATCTGCGAGATGCAATCGCAAGTGACCGACCAGGCCGGTCGCAATGAGGAAAGGTATAAGCCAGTCCTTGGAGGTGGGAGTAATTGTACTGATCTTAGAAGGCGATCGGACGTCGGACGTCGCCCAGTCGGTGGGGATGCTGTTGTTGTTGTGGTGGTGGTCGCTGCTGTTGACTCAGTGGTTAGAGCAGGACGGATGGTGTAGGTGGTTGATGGCGGCGGGACAGCGCCCGTGTGATCGGCGGTGACGGAGGTGGCGGTGGATACGGGGTTTGCGTGGGGAGAGAAAATGGGAGAAGTATACCTTATCGGAATGTTGACACATTGGGTCGGAAGGTGTCACACAGGGCCGATTCGCGCGCAGAATGCGCGTTGGCTGCGCGGGCATGTTGGAGACGATTGGTGGTTGATATTGAGGAGATGAGGTAATTGTGACTTCCGAGCCTCTCTTCTGGCTTTGAAAGCAACGATCCAATTTGCTACGTAGATGGTGGTGTCGGTCTTCACTTCTCTTTGCCATGCTGGTGAATTCTGGTCAAGATCATTCAAAGTCATCGGATTGATCTACAGTCGTTTCAGAAAGTCCTTCAAAGTGTCCTTGTAGATCCGTTTTTGTCCTTCTTGTTGACGAATGCCCGTGGCGACATCACGATAGAAGAGTTGTTTCAGCAGACATGTGCTTTTCATTCTCATGGGCTGGCCACTCAAAAGTAGCTGCAGTTGGCGTGAATTCTGAGGACTCCAGTCCGTTCCAGGACTTCCATATCGGGGATCCTGTCTTGCCACCTCGGTGTTAGTATTCTGCGAAGGCATGTGAGGTGAAGGTGGTTGGAATTTTTGGCATGGTTGGGGTAAACGGCCCAGGTCTCCTTATAAGAGCGTTGTCAGGACGACGGCCTTGTATATCTTCAGTCTGATATTCAGTTAGAAACCGTGACGATCCCACACAGAGTTCTGTAGCCGGCCGAAGACTTGGCTGGCCTTGGAGATCCAATGGGCCACTCCGCCGACGATTCTTATAGTGTCGGAAAGTGTGCTTCCGTACTTCGACAGCGATCCGAGGAGTGCAGCTTTGCGTGTTGGGTGATGGTTGGCGCATAACCACCGTTTTGGCCATTTTGATAGTCAGGCCGAAGTTGACGCACCCGGCGGCGAGGAGGTCCATGCTTCGTTACATGTCCACTTTGGTCGCGCTGTTGAGCGCGCAGTCGTAATCGAAGAGCGGGTCGTGGATGCTAATCGTATATAGTCGCGTAGGTGCCTGCATGTTTCTGCTGTTGAGAAGATGGCCGTCAGTCCTGTGGGTGATGCGTATCTCGGGAAGTTCAATACGGTAGGCGTTCATCAGCATGGCAGTGAACGCAAGACAGAAATGGATAGGCGCAAGGACGCAGCCCTGCTTCACTCCATTGACCACTATGGATGCCTTGGAGATTTCGCCGTCGTCCGTAACACGCGCCAACATCCCGTGCTGTAGCTAACTTACCATGTGCGTGGATCGTTCAGGACGGCTGGATATCCGCATGATTTTCCACAGTCCCTCGAGATTTGCCGTGGAGAAGGCTTTCGTCAAGTCCACGAAGGTAGCGTGGAGATTGGTTTACATTTCCTGGCACCTTTCAGGTAGTTGGCGAGCGGCAAACACCAGCCATATCGGTGGTGCTCGTTGTCGTTGGAAGCTCTGTTGGCTTTCCGACAGAAGTCCTTTTTCATGGCGCCCGTTGAGGATGCGGGCAAAGATCTTCTCAGTGATGCTGAGTAGGGAGACACCTCTGTGTTTGCCACCGACTTGCCGGCTCCCTTGGAGCTTGTCGAGGTGAGCAATGGTTGCGTCCTTGAAATCCTCAGGAACTTATCCACAGCGTCACATATCCTGAAATAGCGTGGCGAGTTTGTCCATCAGTTGGTGGCCGCCGTGCTTGTAGATTTCGGCTGGGATTACCTCGGAGCCTGGTGCTTTTCCACCGAGGAGTTACTGTACAGCATGGATGGGTTCGGGGAATGAGGGCGGGAGATCCAGGTTGACGTTAATTTTCACTTGGGGGAGCCGGTCGATGGCGGTATCGGAGGTGCTCTGCCTAGCGCTTCAGAATCTGTGAACTCTCCGTCAGAAGCGTTTATCCATGTAAACTAAGAATCTGCGCAGTTCCTTTGCTTGGGTGGCCGTATATAGTCTTTATCGCAGTAAAGAAATTCTTTGAGTTGTGGCGGTCAGCGTATCCCTGGAACTTCTAGTGGCCTGCCATTATGACTGGTCTGGCGTCATTGTTCAAGACCTCGCTGCCTCAAGGTCATTCACCCCTTGCAGCGAGCCGTCCCAGACGAGCTGACCTGAAGTCACACGACCAACAGCCCAGGCGTACCTGCGTCCGCGCAGTCGCAGCTGCCCATGCGGCCACTTGAATGCGCCATCCCCTGCAACCAGCAAAACAAACCATTGGGACACCACCGACTGGAGACCACTTGAGCGTGACCCCCGAGGCTACAAGAGTGGCTGCCACCACTAACTCATGGACTCTCAGGCATGACTGGACGCAGTCAACACCAGCCCTGGCTTCGCCAGTGGCCACTGTCGCCTGAGAGGGCAAATCTGGGTTCTGCGCACAATAAACTCCTCATTCTGGTGCCTTTTGTCATCTCCTTACGACTTGGGATTCGACCTGGTGGTTATAGCGCTCAGAGCACTCATTCCCACCTTTAAGCCGCTACAAACTCCCCGGCCAAGCAAACCATCCCGTAATCCTGAATTCCTCGCATTCGCTGCTGCACAAAGCGACGACTTTGGTAGAAGGCTGCTTCGGTCACATCGCTTGGACGGTTGGGGTAGGCCCTGTGCAGCTTGTACTTCTCGACAGGCAGGTTACTGATGACCGTGTAGTTGTCGTCGAACCAGTCCTGGTGCTGGCGATCCGCGCATCCGAGGACACCCAGTGAGGTCGAATGAATGGTGTCCCGTATTTGGTACCATCGAGCAGACAAACACAACAAAGCAGTATTCAGCCTACATGGGGGTAGCTTAACTTGTAGCCTCCTGCAGGGTTGCAGACGAAGCCTCATCTCGGAGATAACGCAGAGTTCGTCCGTCTTGCTATCGACGTCACAGATCGCCTTGGTCACTATCACTTCCTGCTGATCCCGCTGCCAGACGAGAACATAGTTTAGCAACTGCCAGCACCGCGATCGGGGGGTGCATCCAGGCGGGTTTCATCCGCAACTGCATGCGAATAAAAGATGTTGGTCGGCAGGAGGCGGTGTTCAGTGAAGGTTCGCACGACAAGGGGCCGTAATCGCTGCAGCCGACGATTCCTTGAGGACCCAGCACTCCCCTCCAGGCAGCGCAGTTTGTCCCGATGCGGACATTGAAGTCACCAATGACAATCAACCTATTCGCACTCGACACAGGCGCCAGGACGGCATGCAGAACTTCGTAGAACTTTGCCTTTGCCTCGTCCGAGTCCGTTGTTTTTGAGGCGTGGGCGGTGACAATGGTGACGAAGTTGAATCTCCGAAGGGACAGACACAAGCTCATCAGGCGATCGTTGATGCCCTGCGGCAGACAGGGCAGTGGTTCCGCGATGTCTTTCCGAATGGTAAGGGCGACGTCCGCGTCCTGTTGATCGGCCCTGGGGCAGCCGTTCCAGAAGAAGGTGCAGCCAGCTCCCACCCCCTCCAGTTGACCTTGTTTGGAGAAGCGGGTCTCGCTGAGTGCAGCGATGTCCACCTTGTGGCGCGCCATTTCCCGAGGGATTGGCGTCGTTCTGCACTCCGGCCGGTTGCCTCTGCAATTGTCTAAGAGAGATCAAACATTTTAGGCTGCCAGAGTAAGTGGACTAACTTTGGCAGACTGTGGGATGGGGTTGGGCGGAGGGAGGAGGGAGAGAGTATTGTTTCTTGTTTGTTGGTTTCGACCGCATGTGTAGCAGTCTGCGAGCAACGGTCAGAGCGCAGATGTCGTTTGTTTGGGGCACCTTTTGTAGCTCTCTCTCCCTCGTGGGGGTAAGCAGTGCTCGTTTTAAGTAGGACTGCTAAGTCGCACCAGACAGCTGTCGCTCTCCAATACGGGTCACTATGTTCTATGAGAGAACGGCCCATTGGCCTGGGGCGCCTACCCAACTGCATGTCGGCCTCGTCGAAGGGGCTTCTGACTGTGGAGAAGAATAGTAGAGAAGGGGTTAGAGATGGCGGATAAGGGCGAAGGAGGTGTGAACGGAGGGATGGAGAAGAAAGTGGGATAGGAAGGAGGAGGATAAACCGAGGAGAGAAGGGGAGCGGAGGAGGGGTGGGGGTAGGGTGGGGCAAAAGTGAGGAGGAGAAGGGGGGACGAGGGGTGGGTATAGGATAGAGGGGAAAGAGAGAGGATAAGGGGAGTAGATAAAAGGGTACGGGGGGGGTCAGATGGGGAGAAGATTTCGCGCGTGTGGAGATGTACACACGGATAACCTCACCTGGTTTACCTTACCCCCCGGTCCAGGCGGTTACCGGGGTTTGACTACCTAGCTTCGATGGGCCACAGGTGAGAACTGGGTGCCAGTTGATGGACGCTGGGCGTAGTCAGCACCTGCACGCAATTGAGCGACCTACTCAGGTCATTACATGGACCCATAACTGGACAACCCTACGCCCCACCCTCGTTTCATTCACTTCCTTTCTTGTACCATATGGATGCTTGTTTGGATGTTACTTACAGTTATTCATTAATCACGTACTGCGACTTGGTAATGCCGTTTCCGATTCTCTTCCTGACGTAATTGCTGTTTCCTGTAAAGTGATTAAAAAAGCCGCGCGTAACTCATTCTTCGCATAAAATGGTCTTTGCATCGCATCAACTAAAACGCATTAAACAAAAAGAAATTCCTTCTGAAGGCCTTCACTGGCATAGCAGACAACCATCCATGACAGGCCTTCGCAGTGCGTTATGCTCACTCCCATCATCGTGTACGGCTTTTAAGGATTTAGATCGATCAGTAAGTAGATAGAATATAAACATCCAGTCGATCCCATAAGCATTGCCTAAAATCTTACCTGAAGAAAGTAGGTTTGACGGTCGCTTATGAGCGGACTGAGCTTTTCATGACAACCAATTGCAGGAAGAGACGCTGGAACGTGGAGGATTGTCATATGGAATAAACCACGGCCGGAGGACGTCCTAGAGCCAATACTTTGTTTAATCGCTAGTCCTGTGCAGCATCACAGGGTTTCCCTTTTAAATTCCTTTTTAAATATAGCTTGATTTTAATCATTATTAAGAGAATAAT
>CACRXP010000238.1:459997-473835 GCA_902702965.1 Spirometra erinaceieuropaei | reverse complement strand
CAAGAGCCATCCAATTATCTTAAACAGGTGCAGCCGTTTACAGTAAAAGTTATAGCTTAAATGCCTATTTTTGCGTGAAAACACCATAAAAAATTTAAGAGACAACCGTCTAATAGGTCACATCCATAAGTTTAAGGATAATTAAATATTCCACAAGTATAAAAACCCCTACTAACCAGCCGCCGAAACAAGTGATTGTCCGGTAAGGAGTTTTAGACCGCTCCCTTTCAGCCAATAAACAACTCCGAAAAGTCATGAGTACCATGTTGACCGATTAGGTAGTATTGAGTAGCGCACCTATATGTTCTGTGACGTTTTTTAAACTCAAGAATGAGTCTAAGAAACAAATAAGGGCAAAATTCAAAATAACGAGTATAGGGCAAGTTTTCCTTTGTGCTACAAAAAGGGTCTGTTTATGTTGGAGAAATACAGAAACGGGCATTTTTTCCCCAGAAATATCGAAAGACGAGGTATTTGCCTACAGAACATCACAAGGCGTTTTAGAAGAAATAATTGTTAGGAGCTTTCAAATTGGCAAACAAATATCGTCATATGTTCCATTTGTTGTGGCGATTAAACTTAATTCATAGTCGAGGATAAACTAGACCAAAATAGTCAATTACATTTAAGTGAACGTCAAAGGATTCAATACTTTCATTAAGGGCTAAAAATACAAAATATCGCCGAAGCGTTTATGACCCCAACCCACAGAGCCTATTCTTCTGGGGATATGCATGCCAAAGTTCTTACGGGAATGGTCTTCAGTAGAAACGACCATGACAACTCATCTGCGTCCCACGATAAAGGTCTTAGTCGATTCTAAAACCGCTGCCACCCAACACATGCTTACTTATTTCTGTCCATTTCAAAGCTCGGGACAAAATCCGGACAGTGTGCTGCCTAAAACTACTCCGACAAATTAGGAAACGCAATTTGAAGAACTGTTTTGAGTTCCAAATTCAAATGCGTTCTAATTTGTAAAAAGTGTTCAAAAGTTGAATAAGAAAATTAATATTGATAAACGAAAGGTCACATTTCTTTAGTTTTCTTGATCACCAGACGCCAAAGTAATTTTTCATCGCCCTTCCATACTCAGCCCTATGCGAAATACGAACTGTGTACGTAACTCGCTTCGCTCGCACCAAAGCAAGCGTGGTGTCGTTAGATCTATATCAATATAATTAACGTATGCGATGTCTATCTCACTCGTAGGTCATAGCTACTTAAAGTCGTCTGTTTGAAAGGCATATAATCTCTCACTCTTAGTAAGGCTGCCGAATAACGTAATGGGCACGATCTCGCTTATAAGGACGCATTTTTGGACGAATAAACTTAAAGTTGACGTCTAAAAATTAATCATGCTAATCTTGTCTTAATTCACTTGCCCTTGAGGCTGTCGTCGCATGACCTATGCATAAGCACGTAAAATTTATTTACACTTACTCCGTGACGCCGGTTCAGTTGACGTGTCGTTGTTGTCCTTTACATGATTTTTGCTGGCTAGTGAGTAATGTTCTGAGAAATATAGCCAACCTACCCACAATATCGCTAAGAAGTAAGACAAGCGCGATAAAAACTGACGACTGCTGGTGTTTTTTCATTTTAATAACACTCATTCTTCGGATGACCGACAGATCAGAAAGCGGATATTTGCATCTCAGTTGCAAATACACTATTGCCAGTCGCAGACGAATTCATGTTTCCTCTCTTTCCGACTCGCTGACGAAAAGTTTGCTACTAGGCGCGTGCCGTCCTGCAAGGTGTTTTGTGTGTGGCACGCGGCAAACGTTCAAAATGATCAATAAAACTGCATGAGTCCCACGCCATGGGCCTGACATCCTTCGCCTTTAAACACATAAAAACCTGTTTTGGGCGGGCGACATAATACCCCCGTTAATATGCCGAAAATGAAAAGGAGTGTGTAAACAACTCTAATTTGGAAGCCTAGGGGGATAACCACTTGTATAATATCGCTTCCATAGCGTACCTGAGAACATTATTTTTCTGTTCCTGGTGAGCATTCGTCTCTCCTTTATCAATCCAGGTAGCGAAGGCTGCTTATTCACCTACATCGCACTCATGCACCTATATTATCGTCACTAACTTGAAATATGCCAAAGACTACTTAAACTCAAATAAAAAAATCCTACTGGGGACGAAACACCGGTTTCTACTGCTTTTCGCTAGCCTGAAGATTTTTTGACTCCCCGTTTGCTATAATGGCTTGCTTAATAAAACTATCAATATTTAATGAACAACACGACTAAAAGATCGTCATCACGCACAAACATGCGGCTAGATAGGGTCATTGCTGTGCTTAAAAGTGCATATGATGCACTAGCTGTTATAAAACTTTACCGGTGACGTGGTTACGATGGCGTGCAGTAACCCTAACAAACTAATCAAGGAGGGGAAGTGGCAAATGTCGTGGAATGTGGGAGGCGTGTAATCACTGGTGTAACGGATTAAGGATTTAATAGAGTTGTTGTAATGAGGTAAGCGCAGATACACGATGGAGTTGGTGTAAGTGTGTGTCAGTGAAGATCAGCGGTGTCCTGTTTTCATATCTCCGCCGGCCTCCTTACCGTATTTACCACTTTTATCGTAACGCTCGTCCCGCTCCATAGCGCCACATTCCACGTTCTTGCCCTACAGCTGCCGACAGCTCTACATTCCATATTGGTTGTATAGCAGACATGTTGGTGCCATATCTCCATCCAGTTGCGTCATCCTTCCTGCTGAAACTCTCATATGTCCTTATACCATTTACAATCTTCATCTTTGTAGTAGGTGGGCTAACTCATGGAATGTTAACCGAAATTCCGAAATGCTATATCGTTTCGAAAAGATTAATGAAGTAGGATTGTAAAACAAACCATTGTGCAACATAATTCTGTAATAATTCAGTTACCTCAGGATGCCGGCTTTCGGGCCAACTTCTTTCACGCTGCATACAAAATCATACCCTGTACAAAATGACTACTTGTGTGGCATGCATTTTTCCCATTGATTGCCGACGCCCCTTAAAATCCAATCATATACCACGGAAAACATGCATACAAATATTCATTCATTCGCCCATTCAGTGGAAACCTAGGTCTTCTTCCAATTGTATTCTCGATAGAAATGCATAATTCGGTTTTAAAAAGTTTCTTTTTGAGAGATTTTTTATAACCGCAAAATAGCCGTCCATAAAATTTCATGTCTCAGCATTTTCAATGTCACTTGTGACGTGAGCAATATGGCTAAAATCCACTGCCAAAGTCCATGCACCCTATGTAGTCTCACCTTAATACCACAGAGAAGTGTACAGTTTTTGTACGCGGAAACTATACGGCTTGCAGTTTGGAATCACTGAATGCAACTGCAATCGAAGGTCGGGTTCAAAATAATTTGGGAATTCGAAAAGTATTTGATAACCGAATTATACACTTCCAACGAGTAAAAATTGAAAGCAACCATTATTTACTAATAAAGGAGCAAATGAATATGTGAATGCATGTTTTCCATGAAACATAATTGAACTATTATGGGCATCGAAAATCAATGAGGCAAATGCATCCTACATAAGCAATCATTTTTTACAGAGTATCATTTTGTATGCAGCCGGAAAAATGTTCGTTCGAAAGTCGGCATCCTGAGGTAACTGAATTATTTTAGAATTATAGTGCACGATGATTAGGTTTACAACCCTACTTCATAACTATTTTCGAAAGGAAAACGCGTTTCGGAATTTCGGTGAACATTTCATGAGTTATCCCACCTACTATATTAAACTTCCAGTTTCTAGCATATATATTTTGTCTCGTTTTACTTGCCTTTTCCTTGCGCGGATAAGAGCGATGATGCATTTAACGACCCTTTTCCGCCCGGTGTTGGTCAGAAATTATCTTCCGTGCTTCCTGTTACCTCGTTGTGCCGCCATTTTGTCGCTATACTGGTGACAGTAGAGGCACCTTAATTGGCCCGACCCTTGCTACAGAGGATAGAGAAGACTATAACTTGCAGCAATAACAGTTCGAAAAAGACAACAAGATTTTGCAGCCAATCGGTCTTCCTTGACAGTAGAACTGTCTGTTAGTGACAAGAAATCGGTTTAGAAAAGGCGAATTATGGAAGGCGTTTTTTAAAAAATTTGCGGATATATTCATTTATGCAGATAAACTGAGGAAGTTATAATATTTATTTAAACAGGGATTCATTATATCTGCGACGACAGTTAGAAGGATTATGTGCGCTTATATTTCTACCCATCCAAAAGAGCAACAACAGACATCGAGTTTTCAATGGTGGCTATGATTTGACATAAGTCGTGAAGTTGTCATACCGAACTTTTTACCCGCTGATATTTTCGCCGATTTTTCCTTGGCTCCAGAAATACCGAGACAGTAAGGTTCAAAGAAGCTGCCTTCTAATCACAGGTCATATAGACCTGGACTTCGGGATGGCTGACTGGCGACAAATAGTAATTAAAAAGTGACCACCTCAGACTCTTGTTTTTGCCAGCTCTCCCTCCATGTATATGTTGCTGGACGTTAAGGAACAGTTTGTAAGAACCGCAGACCGAACTTCATGACGTAACTTGGAAAGCAATCTCGTAATGTGGTCAGTGATTGCCTTCCTACGATATTTAGGATCGTTCCTGCATTATGCATGGGTAGCCGTCTACTGCAGCGGAGGGACGTTCACCTTTCTTGCTATTTGTCTGTCGGACTGAGGACAAAAATAAATTAACACTGTTTTCGGCTGGCGGAGTGTTGCGGATCAGTTATCCGCAGACCAAATAATGTCAGGTGAGATCACGGCGAAAGCATCCAAACAAGCACACAAATGCTCATCATTCATCCGCAAAAAGCACTGTTTCGTCAAAGATGGGACTCTTGTTTTTGTCTGCTCTCCCTCCATGTATATACTACTGGATGTTATGGAACAGCTTGTGAGAACTGTAAACCAGACTCCATGACCCAACTTGGCAAGAATTCCCGTAACTTGATTAGTAATTACCTTCCTACGACATTTCGGATCGTTCTTGCATTATTTATAGGTAGCCATCTACCGCAGCTGGGGGACGCTCACCTGCCTTGGTATTCGTATGTGGGGCTGAAAGCGAAAATAAATTGACGCTGTTTTTGGCTGGCGGAGAGTTGTCGACCGCCAAATAACGCCAGGTGAGATCACGGCGAATGTATGCAAAACAAGCATACCAATGCTCATCCTTCCTCCGCCAAAAGCACTGTTTCGTCAAAGATGGGATACGATAAGGCCGTCCGGATTACGTTTAGCTGACACAATTTATGACTGTGACACGTTATTTGTTTTGCCGCCGTAAGGATATCCTCCCGTTTGATTTGACTATGAAGTTACACCCTGTTTAACTTTCTCAGGATTTCTGATGTCGCTCACTTTTGAGCGTCAGTACTTGGTGTTGATTCCGGCTGCACCGTAGTTTTTTATAATATACTTTTCCAGAGATCGGAAAGGGGCTATAACCTTTGTTTTTGATAGTAATCCTATTTTCTCCGCTTAGTGGTATAAGCACAGGCTTCGGTAACAGCGTACTATTATTTCATAGTGACACCGAATTTTAAAACTCTAAATAAATATAGCTTATTATTAATTTTTCGAGAAGTTATTTGAATGAATATCGGCAATATGGAAAGACGCAATATTCATGGTTTTCGGCGTATTCCTCTGTTTAGTTTAGCTGTGCGGTTTCAGCCCCAATCTTTCCCCCAAAGATAAACAAGCGGTGCGTAGCCCATAACGCACTGTTGTCAAATTCGCTTACTTGCAGAATTCCAAGCAAATCAGTTGTTTTTGTGAAGGCTGTAGCGCCAGGATCAAGTGCAGATTTGGAGATTGGCACGTCGGAAGAAATCGCAAGTAAAGAAGATTTGTATAGCACAAAAAGGCCTGCAAAACTTTCGTTGGTTATTGCATTAGGTCAAGAAGGTAAGCGCAAGACCTACGACCATAGGCCGTGGTCATATAATGGGAATTGTCCGAGAGAATTGCCAGAAACCAACAAATAAACAAACTGAGAAGAGATATGTATCAAACGTTATTTCAGCGACAGATAACATAAAATCGACGTCTGAGCTAAACGCCACAGGCAGAAGATTTTGAAAATTTTCAGTAAACAAAATGAATATAGGTTTCTTGACAGATTTGTATTAGTTTATTTTGAGATCACTTGTGACAAACTCGACAAACACGGTGGAATTCAAACTCGCAACAGCAAGAGGAAGGCTCGATAATGGTCAACGCTTTAGTCACCTGAGCTCGGGGGTCCCGCGGGGAATTGTGTGTGGCACAACAAAATACACACCATAAGATTATTGGTATCTCCTTTCAGTGACTGGTATTGCGCTTGCTCTCAGCTGACTAAGGGAAAATGATTCATAAGAAGGCACAAGTCTAGGAAAACATTCTAACAGAGTAAGACTGCTTTACTTCTTTGCATATTCAAATTAGTGTTCGTTGCAAAAAGCCAACTTAAATTGTCAACAAATTTTGCTGTCTTTTTTGGCCGTCGGCGACCTTAGTATTTCTCTACGGATTTGGCCAGCTGCTATGCAAACAGAAATAATTAGAGGGAAGAAATTTAATTTCGGGGTCTAGACATATCGTCAATAAATTCCAAAATCACTTAACCTTTTAGGTCTAATATAAGTACTTGGATACAAAGCATGTTTTGTTCTAATTCTTTCATTCAAGGCTGGTCAGAATTTCAAGCATCCAAAACTTCCGGTGCGTCGCGTTCGCCAACTGTCCGTCTACTAAGGCAACATAATGCACGATTTGAGCACATAAACGTTTATTTGGACCGAATTAGTTATGGACAAAACACTTTGTGTACCCATGTTTAAAGACGGAAAAGTGCTATTACTCGACTAATCTTTAATTTTATGTTATTTTACCATTAACTGACACATAAGACTTCAAAAGGACAGATGCCGTCTGCAAGGCATTGGATATCCGCTTGATCTCTCCAAAACTCCAAATCCCTAGCAGATCTAGGTGAAGCCTATTTGGCTTTTATTGCTGGCCTTCCTTTGGACTAACGTAAAATTCACTCACCTAAGGACTATTTTTTGGCTTCTGATGGCACGAAATTGGATGCTCAGAGTTTACATGCCAAAAGCGGATAACATGAAGTCTGTAAAGAGCGCAGAAACCATTGTAGTCAAGTGCGAAACAACATATATCATTCTGACCTGCTTCTTAACTCATAAAATGTACGGATTTATTTGTTTCTGCTTTGTCAAACAACTTAAATCCCGAGAAATTTTGTGGCAGCAAGCACGTTTCAATAGGACTTATATAATTGAAGCAATAGTTAAGAGTCGTACATGAAGTTTCGTACTGCTAAACCCCATTCTTACCATATTTCTAAGATCACGCACAAATTCTAAATCACCGGGGTTTTTAGCTCTCACGGTTTGTGAACAAAAACTTCCTCAGTTCACATTTATTCTACAACAAGGCAGCTTAATCTCCGCGCTTTAAAATACAACGAACGGATACTGCTTCACCACAGACAGACGTAGATGAGTACCTATAATGGTCAATCACGTTTTATGAACTAAGAACCAGTTTCCCATTTTAAGAAGTATTGACAGGTTGCAGCAAGTGAACTCAGGAACGACGCATGCGTAAACCTCAGATGCATGTTGTTAAGAGATACGCAAAAAGGGCTGACCATCAAATATTTTAGCTGAAATTGCGTGAAGGTATTGAAATCCGTATGGCCAACCACAGATTATAATGGAATTCTAAAATACTACCCGGAAGTCGTTGGCTAGAATTCTGAGTTGTGAAATTGGCTAAACTGTCTTGAAAACAGGTAAAGCAAGACTTGCCGAGTCTTGCTAGAATAAACGCGCTAGCTTCGATTACGTTAAGAAACGGTTGTTTGGCTGGTATTTTGTGTACTGCGTTCATAAAAAAATATTATGGATCATACAGAGCAGAAAGGAGCATTATAGCCAGACGATTCTTTCGCTAGAACAATGTTATTCCGAGACGTTTGTCCTCGACATAGCGTATGGTCGAATTTAATGTGTAAACAACTCCATTCTTTGGTTTAACTTATACGACGTTTTTTAAAATCGGTCGGAAGAATTTAAATGTGTTTCGTATAAGCAAGGTCCGCCATGGGGTTTGTAAAAACAGGTAACGGTGAGCATATAGATCGGTACGTAAGGTACGATGCTATAAAATAATTTTGATATGAACCGAAGGGCCACCTCTTATGTCATCATTTCTTGTCCAGCATAACATAAAAGTAACCCGTTGATTGAGTAATCGCATAAACCAAAATGTTTTGCTCTAAATTAACATGAGCCATGCCCTTTGTTTTGTTTTGAAATGTAAACTTGACCGCGACCAGTTTGCGACCATAACCGCTGCTGATGACCACGTACGCCAGCCCCTTATAGTTTAAGCTTCTGCTTAATTGAGTTTCGCGCATGAGTATGACTTAAGGTGAAATCAACCCCAGCGCGAAAGCACCCTGATAAATGCCTTAGCGTTTCGACAAAGTTTACTTTATAATGCGCATTTAAGGCAATAGTTAAAAACGCTGCCATTGTGTATTTTAAAAACTCTGTTATCTCTGAAATCCATAGATGTTGAAATATTTCGCTGCCAACTTCCCGCACTTGGGCCTAAACTTTGCTAAAAGATGTTTTCTTTAACGCAGCATTTCGGCCGATTGAAAGTTTATTGGACCATTGAGGATGCAGAAGGCTGCTCTCGGTTCTGCGTATTTACAAGTTTGCGAGGTCATGCGAGTCACTTCCGCCCACTGTGAAAAAAGTTAGGAACGCATTATTTCTTTAAGGCTACTGTTGAAAACATTTCCAGCTAACACGCTGCTCATTTTAATTCCCAAAATTACGCTGTCTTAGTATTAGCGCAGAAAAACCCAAGATTGTATAGACACGAGTTCCAAACGTATTTGCGTTCCTTTCTAAACGTACAGCAGGTGGACTAACTCATCAATTATCAATCGAACTTCCGAAATGCTTCCTTGTTCCGAAAAAAATTAATTAAATAGGATTGTAACACTAATCATCATGCAGCATAATTCTACAATAATTCAGTTACCGCAGGATGCCACCTTTCGAGCCAACCTCTTTCTGGCTACATGCAAAGACGATACTAGACAAATACTAACTGTTTATGTAGCATGCATCTTGCTCATTGATTTCCGATGCCCCTAAAAAGCCAATTGTAGTTCAGGGAAAATCTGCATAAAAATATTCATTCCTTTGCTCCTTTAGTAGAAAATTACGCCTTCAAATGTGTAATGGACGAATAGGTATAATTCGCCTCTTAAAAGTTTTTTAACTGTAAAATCTTTAATACCGCGAAACAGCCGCCCATAAAACGTATGGCTCTGCACTTACAATGTGGCTTATAAAGTTAAGAATATGCTTCAAATTCACATCCAAATTTTATGAACCCCATGTGGCCTCCTCTGATCACGTATGGTTAGCTGTACGCGGAAAATATATTTGTAGTTTGGAGACCTAAAATGCGTTTAAAATTAGTTAAGAATAAGGAAGGTATTTGAAAACCAAAGAATACCCTTTCTTCAAGTTAAAAATTGATAGAAGACGTAGTTTTCTATTAATTGAGCAAAAGAGTGAATATTTTTATAAATGTTGTTCCTGAAATACAATTGGATTTTTAAGGGTACTGAAAATCAATGAGAAAAATGTAGACTACACAAGCAGTCTTTTTTACAGGGTATAGTTATTGTATGCAGCCGGAACGTTCGTTCGAAATCCATCGCCCTAAGGTAACTAAATTATTATAGGATTATGCTGCACGGCGATTAGTTTTACAACCCCACTTTATTAATCTTTTCAAAACGAGGAAGCATTTCGGAATTACGGTTGACATTCCATGAGTTAGCCCACCTGCTCTATACTGCCCCCAAAGCAATTTTTTTCGATAATCCATACGGCGAATATGCTGATCTCCTATCATACGGCACTTAGTTTACTTCTGTTTAAATTGATACCTTTACAGGTTAGATAAATATATTCAAGGTATACAGCAAGACATCTATCGTGGAATATAAACATCAGCAAAAAACACCCTTAATCTCAGATACTGCTTTCAAAACCCAAGAGCTGTCATCCACCTGTCGATGACTATATTTTGCACTTACCTCTGGGATCATTTATAAACCGTATTTTTTTCATAGCAAGGGTTGAAAGATTGCACTAGAAAAATTTGGGCATATTGAGACTTTGTTTTGAAACTCGCGGCATTTACGGTCTTCTAGAAGGAATTGCATGTCCGTAAGGCCGAGCTAAAGATTAAACAAAATGAGAAAAACTAAAATGCAACGAGACAGTATTTTTTATGACCATCGGCTAAATATTATTAACGTAAAATCCAGAAATTTTTCTAATTTTACACGTCAGTCTCAGGTCAACTACTTGAATGCTAAACGAGTTTTTGAATTCTTGAGATCCACCTGAATAGCCTTCAAACATCGATTTAGGAGAAACAGGTCCATTCGGTAGATTTCATCTTTGAAATCTGTTGGGCCTTTATGTCGGACCAATAACTTTTCTGGATTTGAGATTTGTTATTATACTCTTCATAGCACGTCTTGATAAAAAAAGGACATTTTAGGTTTCTGCCCGTCTGATAAGGTCCTGACATGACTACTTAATTACAGATTTCCGGTAAAATTCAACGCAAGTATAAACAATTTCTCCTCCGACCTTTTTGCGATCCCGAAACCGTAGATGTCAGTTCAGTTTTTAAGTACATCAGCATCCAACAGTTGAGTTTCGGCCACACGGTGGATTATCCGGTCACAGTTATAGTATCTGCACGATAAAAGTCGTTTCCAGGGCAAATAAATTATCTGGTGCGCTGCGCTTCTTGTAGGGTGACTACCGTTTCTTGTCGCAGAGTCGCGGTGCGAAACCATAGTCATTCTTAACTAACAGGTAGTTCGTATACCCTTTTTCCAATTCTACACTTGGAAATCACTTTCCGCAATGATTAGAAATTAATTTAATTTAGATAAATTCAATGGTTAAGTCACCCACGAATTTTACGAGTTGTACGTCTACCTGAATCAGGGCTTCGACACTTAAGCACTTAGTCGACAGTGAATCCACATTCATATTTTAGTCGGCAAGTGAAGAGCAGAGTTTGGTACTTCCCAAACTGCTAAAGTCGACAGTGAGTAAATCTTAATGACCTAAGACTTACCTGAAGAGACGAATTGGCGTTGGTAATCTCAACTTAACCTCTTAGGAATTTGTCAGTAAAATGCTGAGTATTGACGTAATTAAATTACAAAAATCCTAGTTAAACGAGTCGTTCATACTTTGTATTTGCGTAAGGTGGCTTCAAAACGTTTATCACATACGCGTCCTTCCTTGAGATTTTATGGGTTTCTCCCATAACCTCATTCCCCTTTGGTTTGTGAATGCAGATAGCCCGTCTATTACCTCTATATGCACGTAGGGGATAAACCTGCATTCAGAAAATGCGTTTAATCTGTTTATCATTGAACCCAAGCTAAAGTCGTTCCATACTGTAACCAACTTTCAGCTTGACATCTGAAGTTCCAGTAGCCGGTAATGACAGACAACGTAGCGGACTTGCTTCAACTTCCCAAGAAGTTACATGAAATAACAGTCAATACTAAAAGTCAGCATCATGGAAGAACCGCAAAAGGTTCTCACAAGTAAACTTCGCTTCATTGAACACAAATTCAAATATTGGATTTTCTGTCAGGTTTCGATGAAAACGCTTCCAAATAATGAATGGAAAAGCAAGGACGAACAGATGACGTCCAACCAAAGAGACTTCTTCCCTCCATTTTTAGTAGGAAATGCGTCGCAGCGGAGAACACCTGAAGCGAGCTGAAAGGGTTTTGACGATGTAAGGCATCTTTGTTATGCATTTCCAAAATTCGCAATTTATCTTATCATTCTGAGGTGATATAGAGAAAATGAATGATATCTGACGGGATGCGTTACCCAAAACTACAAAAGGATAGAATTTTCGAGTAAAATATGCTTTGTATTATTTCTCGGCAGTGGACTACAGTTCTGCCTGCGAATTCCTAGTGAAACGCTTATTAACTTCAAATAAGATCTATCACTCATGTGGGAAATTTCGGAAAGACATTTATGCATACTCACCTAGTTTGAAAGATAAAAAGGAGAAAATATTTTTTGTAGTTTGGCTCCGGGGAAAAAGTTCCAAACACAATTGATAAGCGACTAATTACTAGTAAGTGGTAACAATTCCTAACAAGTGGCCATTTCCGGCCTACGTGTCTCCACGAATCTGGAACGCATAAAAGTTGGGTTCAGGCCTGAGTACCTTCTTGGGCATGCGACGGGGAAAACGAAACCAAACATTAGAGGACATCGGCGTCCGACAAAATTGACGTTTCAACTTAAAGAGGCATAATGGCCGGTTGATCAAACTTCAAATGGGTTACGACAGACTTGTGACGCAGAAGGAACGAGAACTCTGCGGATGATAGTTACGCATAAATCAGACAGAATAAATATAATTAATTTACTTGATTTTAACATGCTGGTAGTTTTTGCAGCAAATCGTGGACAAAATAAGGTAATCGCAGATGCAAAATTGGACACCCTCGGTTTCACCACAAATTCACAAAGATCAGGATTTAATATACCATTTTTCTTCCCTCTCCGCGCGTGTGTTATCACATGTCCTCCATCCACAGCCGCCTATTTGGTGTAGCATAAATCTGCGGAACGATTATTTCGGAGGCGGTCTTATTGTAGCTGATACATAAAGGTAAGCGTTTAGTGAGAAAATTACCTTCGGGACATATATGCCAGGTCAAATTACATTAAAGACTAAATTAAAATTGACGGATACGATTGAAAAGTCAATTTGGCAAACACGTACTTTCGGTAACTCTTCATCGAGCCCACAACGATTACATATAAGTTTACGTTATGCTAAGTAACAGGGCCTATAGGTGATTCAGGGACTATTAACATTCACCGTTCCCACGCCACTCGCATGACAAGGCGTGCTATGGCGTGGCCGGCGTGTCGTGGCCATTGGGTTAAGGGGGCGAGGGAGAGGGGGGACATGGGCTGTGAGTACGTCGGGTACGTTGTGCACGTATCACTGCCATCAGGAGGTTGGGGCGACGTTGGGGGCGGCGTTGGCCACGGAAGACAGAGGAGAAAAGAAATCGATCTTGAGTTCTATTCTCGCACATCTTGTCGATACAAATCCCCGAATCTATGCCAAGGAAGCTTTCAGATTGTCTACCGGACACCATCAAGCTTATCCAGAGGCCTACGCCAACGGGTGATAGCTACAGCCGAGGCAGTGGTTATACGGCTAGCCAATCCAGTGCTATGCTGTCAGAAGACTCTAACACAGGCGCTCTGTCTTCCGTGGCCGACACTGGCCCCAACGTCGTCCCAACCTCCTGATGACAGTGATACGTGCACAACGTACCCGACGTACTCACAGCCCATGTCCCCCCTCTCCCTCGCCCCCTTAACCCAATGGCCACGACACGCCGGCCACGCCATAGCACGCCTTGTCATGCGAGTGGCGTGGGAACGATGAATGTTAATAGTCCCTGAATCACCTATAGGCCCTGTTACTTAGCATAACGTAAACTTCTATGTAATCCTTTTGGGCCTGATGAACAGTTACCGAAAGCACGTGTTTGCCAAATTGACTTTTTAATTGTAACATGGGAATATTCGCTGAACTTAGAAGGATACACGCAAGATGTGATATACCATCATAAGCATAACCTTATTTGACGAAACACAGGCGAAGAT
>CACRXP010000238.1:393136-406441 GCA_902702965.1 Spirometra erinaceieuropaei | reverse complement strand
GAAGGCGTCGACATGCTAGCCAGCCACAAACCGGTCGGGCCATTGGACGTGTCGACCAGATCGTGTGCGGCGAACCGGAGGCGGTCTGTCGCCAGTAGGTGGAGGAGGCCGCACTGTCTGAGGCGGGGTACAGTGTTGAGGTGAGGGATGGTCACTGTCGTCGATGTAGGCCGGCTTGACGCGATCAATGCTGACTGTGTCGGTCTTGCCGATGCGATCGATGACAACATCTTTGTCAGATCGACGAAGGACTCTATACGGCCCGTCATAGGGTGGTTGTAGTGGCCGCCGGACAGCGTCATGCCCAACCCAGACAAAATCGCACTTATCCAGGTCGGGAGGGACGAAGGAATTGGCCGGTGACGCCCGAGGGGGCGTTGCGCGGAGATTGGGCATGGCACTACGTAGTCGCTCCACATAACTGCAAGGCTCAAAAAAAGTTAGCGTGTTTGAAGGAGACAATAACTCACCGGGCAGTCGTAGGGAGGTTCCGTAGACAAGATCAGCCGCAGTGCAACCGATGTCGGCCTCGAGAGTGGAACGGAGGGACAACAGCACCAGGGGAAGGTGATCAGACCATGGGGAAGGATCGGGCTGGGACATAAGGGAAGTCTTCAGTTGTCGATGGAAGCGTTCGACGAGACCATTTGCTTGAGGGTGATACGCTGTTGTTCGGATTCGGTTGGTGCCGAGAAGGGATATGAGTTCGCGAAACAGCATGGACTCGAATTGGGATCCGCGGTCAGTGGTGACAGTCGCAGGAACTCCAAAATTGGACACCCGATGAGTCAAGAAAACTTTCGCAACAGTTTCAGCACTGATGTCCGGAATGGGCGCAGCAACCGGCCACCGATTAAAGCGATCAATGCATGTCAGCATATAGGTAGAACCGTTAGATGGTGGCAGCGGACCTGCCAGGTCAATGTGCACATGACTGAAGCGTGCATCAGGAGTGGCGAAAGTTCCCGGCGGAGTAATAGTATGCCGATGCGTTTTGGCTCGCTGACATGATAGACAGGATCGGGTCCAAAGCCGTACATCCCGGTTGATGTTGGGCCAGACGAATCGGTCAGTGATGAGTTTCACTGTCGCCCGGACTCCAGGGTGGGATAGATTGTGAAGGGCGTTGAACACTTGTCGTCGTAAAGTTGCAGGGACAAAACGACGTTCATGTCCGGTAGAAAGATCACATGTGATGGTGCCAGTGCCAGTTGGAAGGGGGACATCTTGAAGGCGTAAAGAAGAGTCCTCGTGGCGGTATTGGGGAGTTCGACATCCGATCGTTGAGCCTCAGCCACGAGCGTGAAGTCTATGGCGTCTGTTGCGATGGAAGCCATCTCGATTCTTGAAAGAGCATCAACAACCACATTTTCCTTACCGTGGACATGTTGGATGCCGCAGGAAAACTGGGAGATGAAATCTAGATGACGAATTTCACGGGGCGATTATCGATCGGGAGAGGCCCTCAGAGCAAAAACGAGTGGATTGTGATCTGTTAGAACAACAAATTCACGACCCTCGAGGAAATGGCGGAAGTGCCGGATGGATAGGTAGACGGCAAGGAGTTCTCGGCCGAAGACACTGTAGCGGGTCTCTGTTGGGCTGAGCTTCTTCGAGAAGAAAGCCAAAGGCTGTAGAACACCACTAACAGTTTGCTGCAGTGATGCACCAACGGCAGTGCTGGAAGCATCTGTCATGAGAGTTAGCTGAGCATCTGAGCGAAAATGGGCAAGCAATGTTGCATCCGCAAGTGCGGCCTTGACGTCATTGAAGGACTTGACGGCCTCCTCGGTGATCACTAGTGTCTTATTGGAGTGAGCCAACAGGCTGTTGAGCGGCTGCAGTATGGTGGCACCATGGGGCAGAAAACGGTGATAGTAGTTCACCATCCCCAAGAATCGGCGTAGTTGGTTGATGGTTGTCGGGACGGGGAACGTCGATATGGCCGAAACTTTTGCCGGGACGGGCTTTATCCCATCTGAGTTCACTTCGTGACCAAGGAAGATAAGGCTGGGGACTCCAAACTCGCATTTAGCAGCATTGATTACAACGCCGAAGGAGTCGAGCCGTTCGAAGAGTTGACGAAGATGACTCTCGTGTTCAGCAGCGTTAGAGCTAGCCACCAGCAAATCATCAATGTAGGCGTACACGAAGTCGAGACCTCGCAGAACCTGATCAATGAATCGCTGAAAGGTTTGAGTAGCGTTCCTCAGACCAAAGGGCATACGAGTGAATTTGAATAACCCAAAGGGTGTGGTCACTGCAGTTTTCGGCAAATCACTGGCTTCGATTGGGATTTGGTGGTAGGCACGCACAAGGTCACTCTTGGAGAATATTCGCTTACCGTGCAGCGAAAGAGTGAAGTCCTGGATATGCGGGACGGGATACTGGTCGGGGACAGTCACAGAGTTCAACGTCCGATAGTCACCACACGGCCGCCAGTCGCCGCTCTTCTTTGGGACAAGGTGGAGGGGTGATGCCCAGCAGCTGTCGGACTGTCGGATGATGCCGAGCTCAAGCATGTGTTCGAACTCTGCCTTGGCAATCTTCAAACGGTCCGGATCAAGACGACGTGGTCGGCAGGATTTGGGATGTCCGGTGGTGGAAATGTGGTGGGTGACTGTGTGTTTGATGTCCACTTCACGGAATGAGGGGTTGGTCAGGTGGGGGAATTCCCTGAGGAGTGAGTGGAAAGGACAGTCGGAGATGGGCATAACAGTGAGAGGGTTGACACAGGGGTTCACATCGGATTGACAGTGTCAACAGCTGTCGCGCCCATTGTTCGACAAAATACAGCCGGTGAAGAGGGGGACTGGAGCGGCTGTTACACCCCCGCCCTTTTCCACGTCCCATTTGCTCCGCCCTTCTCCTCCTTCTGTAATCTGCTCTTTACCCTCACGGCCAGAAACTCCTACGGCAAGGCCGGCATGCGATCGCGTGGGCGGCCCAGGCCCCTCGAAGCTGGGTTCTGTCTGGTAAACACACCCCGGTAATCGCCTAGATCGACGGGTTTAACCAGGTGAGGTTATCCGTGTGTGTATCTCCATGCACGCTAACTCATTTCCCCTCCCCTTCTCCTTCAGCCTACTCCCCTTATCCGCTCCCTAGCCGCCCTTTTCCACCTCACTTCTCCTCCATCCTTCCCCCTCGCCTTCTCTCCCCGGTTATCCTTCCCCTTCTTATCCCACATTCCTCTCCCTCAATCCCTCTCCCCACACCTCCCCCGCCCTTCTCTGCCATCGCAACCCTCTTGCTCTACTATTCTTCCCCACGGTCAGAAGCTCCTACGGCGAGGCCGACGTGCGATCACGTAGGCGGTCCAGGACAACGTGCCGTTCTCTCACTAAACCTGTAGACCAATAGTGGAGAGCGACAACTGTCTGGTGCGACTAGGCAGTCCTATGTAACGGGAGCACTGCTTACACACGCGAGGGGATGCGGGCTATAAAAAGAGCCCCAAACAATGCTGGTTCACGACCTCTGCGCTCAGATCGTTGCTCGTAGGCTGCTACGCATACGGTCGCAACCTACAAACAAGAAACAATACTCTCTTCTTCCACCCCTTCGCCCCACCCCATCCCACAGCCTGCCAAGGTGAGTTTGCTAACTTTGGCAGCCTAAGATGTTTGTTCTTTCTTAGGCAATTCCAGAGGCAACTGACCGGAGCGCAGGACGACGCCAGTCACTCAGGGAATGGCGCGCTGCAAGGTGGATATTGCTACATTCACCAAGACCCCGTTCTCTGAATAAGGCCAACTGGAAGAGGTGGGAGCTGAATACACCTTCTTCTGGAGCGGCTGACCCAGGACAGAGCGACGACACGCGGGCGTCGCCCTTGCCATGCAGAAAGACATCGCGGAACGACTGCCCTGTCTGCCGCAGGGCAACAACGCTCGCCTGGTGAGCCTGCGTCTGCCTATTCAGCGATCCAACTTGCCCACCATTACCACAGCCTACGCCTCAAAAGCAACCCGACTAGTACGAGGCAAAGGCAACGTTCTACGACGACCTGCACGCTGTCCTGGCGCCTGTGCCGAAGGCAGATAGGTTGATTGTCATTGGTGACTTCAATGTCCGCGTCGGGATAGACTGCGCTGCCTGGAGGGCAGTGATGGGTCCTCAAGGAATCGTCGGCTGCAACGATTATGTCATCCTTGTCGTGCGAACCTGCTCTGAACACCGCCTCCTGCCGACCAGCATCTTTTTTCGCATGCCGTTGCGGAAGAAGCCCACCTGGACGCACCCCCGATCGTGGCGCTGGCAGTTGCCGACCTATGATCTCGGCCGACAGCGGGATCAGCAGGAAGTGATAGTGGCCAAGGCGATCTTTGACGTTGATAGTAGGACGGACTAACCCTTCGTTACCTCCAAGATGAGGCTTCGTCTTCAACCCTGCAGGAGGCCACAAGTTCAGCGACCCCAGGTAGGCTGAATACTGCTTTTTGTTTCTGTCAGCTCACCGTTTGCATTTAAGCAATCAACTGACCCAGGCGCCAGAGGACCTGCCAGCCGCAGGTAAAAACGCCTCCGTGGAAACTCTATGGTGCAAAATACAGGACGCCGTTCACTCGACCGTCCTGGGTGCCCTCGGATGCGCACATCGCCAGCACTAGGACTGCTTCGATGACAACGACGCAGTCGTTAGTAACCTGCCTTCCGAAAAGAACAGATTGGCGAAAACGACGCATCCATCAGCAATCAGATCGTTGAAAAGAAGAGGATGCACTGAGCCTACATTAACCTCCCGACTTATGCAAACCAAGCGGCCTTCTACCAATGTCACCGCCTTGTGCAGCAGCTACCGCAAGGAAATCAGGACTACGAATGGTTCGCATGGCCGAGGAGATCCAGGGATACGCTGACCGCCACGGCTCAAAGAGTTTTTTCGCTGCGATCAAGACGACCTACGGCCCCAACCAAAGGAACTGCGCAGATTCTCAGTTCCGATGGATAAACGCTTCTGATGGAAAGTTCGTCGATTCTGAAGCGCTAGGCTGAGCATTTCAGAAACGTCTTCGCCCGTCCCTCAGCAATCGCCAATGCCCGCATCGACCGGCTCACCCAAATGGAAATTAACGTCAACCTGGGTCCCCTGCCCTCTTTCCCAGAACCCATCCATGCTGTACAGTAACTCCTCGGTGGAAAAACACCAGGCTCCGAGGTAATCCTAACCGAAATCTACAAGCACAGCGGCCACCAACTAATGGACCAACTCACCACGCCATTTCAGGACATGTGACGCTGCGGACAAGTCCCTCAGGATTTCAAGGACGCAACCATTGCTCACCTCTACAAGCTCCAAGGGAACCGGCAAGTCTATGGCAATCACAGAGGTGTCTCGCTCCTCAACATCGCTGGGAAGATAATCGTGCGCATCCTCGTCAGTCTCCTCGACGGGTGCCATGAGCAAGGACTTCTGCCGGAGAGCCAACAGAGCTTCCAACGACAACGATCACCACCGATATGGCTGGTGTTTGCCGCTCGCCAATTACAGGAAAGGTGTCAGGAAATGCGAACCCATCTGCAAACTACCTCCGTGGACTTGCGAAAGCCTTCGCCACGGTGAATCACGCGGGACTGTGGAAAATTATGCAGAAATCCAGCTGTCCTGAACGATCCACGCAAATGGTAAGTCAGCTAGAGCACGGGATGTTGGCGCGTGTTACGGACGACGGCGAAATCTCCAAGGCATCCGTAGTGGTCAATGGAGTGAAGCAGGGCTGCGTCCTTGCGCCTATCCATTTCTATATTGCGTTCAGTGTCATGCTGATGAACGCCTACCGTAATGAACTTCCCGAGATACGCATCACCCACAGGACTGACGGCCATCTTCTCAACAGCAGACACATGCAGGCACCCACGCGACTATCTACGACCACAGTCCACGACCTGCTCTTCGCCGACGATTGCGCGCTCAACAGCACCACCGAAGTGGACATGCAACGGAGCATGTACCCTCTGGCTGCCGTGTGTGCCAACTTCGGACTGACTATCAAAACGGTTGTCGGGCACCAACCGTCACCCAACACGCAACACTGCACTCCTCCTCAAATCGCTGTCGACGGCAACCAACATGGACAAATTTGCTTATCACGGAAGCACTCTTTCCAACGGCATAAGAATCGTCGAAGTGGCCCATTGGATCTCCAAGGCCAGCCAAGTCTTCGGACAGCTGCAGAACTCTGTGTGGAATCGTCACAACCTCTAACTGAATACCGAACTGACGATGTACAAGGCCGCCGTGATGACACTTCTCTAAGGAGCAGAGACCAGTGCCGTCTACTCCAAACATGGCAAGAACCTCAACCACTTCCATCTCAGATGCATTTGCCTCCCCTCCTCAATGCCAACGGTCCGACGAAGGTGCTGCCGTTAATACTGCTACATTAACCACTAACATGTTAGACGAGGAGGAATGTACTCAGAGGGAAGCAAGCAAGATTAGCAGCTCATAATGGCAAATGGGCCAATGCGGACGCGGATGATGGCTGCCAAAGTCCAAACCACGACCTCCAACGAGAGACATGTAAACTGACAACAGCGACCCTCCGCCACCCGTCACCGCGGCGAAAACAGAGATGCTGCATGTGCGGGAGACGTGGCGATCCAAAATTCTGCACACCCGTCCTACCTGCTCTATCAACTGTTAAGAGAAACCTGCTTAACAAACGCCGTGTTAACGAGGCCGTAACCTCTCCCTCCACGCCAAAAATACCGGAAGGCGTGATACGGTACTCGTATCCGGCGATGGAAGTTTATTTATTTTTGAAACGCCTGGACAATATGTTTACCGTTCCCTTTCCTTTTTATTTGTGTCGGGACACGCGTCCGCGCTTTCATTGCCAATAAATATGATTATTTGTTTGTGATATCGACTGCAACAAATATGAAACTTACAAGTGTCCCTTGGGATAAGCCAGGTCGTGAATTCCTAGTGAATGTGTTTATAGCGCTTGTGATCTAGCTACATCCCTATCCACCAACACAATTCCTCTTCTCTGAGGTCAAGGCAAATTTGGGACAAATGACGGTGGGTGTGGGTTAAGTGGTCTGTTACGCGTCTCGCATGCGGCCTGGTCCGTTGCCATACATATGTCAGGCTGCATTCTGCGATGCGTGTGATCACACATAGGTGAGATGGCATTAATGCCACATTATGAAGACACTATCACAGCCTGCTTCACAGTCTAGAGCAGAACCGAGTCACCGTGTCCTTTGAAGCCCAATTATGTCACGCCTCTTAGCTTCTCATGATTTATTCAAGTACATTCATAGTATAAGTGAGAAACGAATTAATGAGCCGTGAGGATGGATTTACCCATTGTCAGCTTTACCTTTATTCCCTCATGTTTGTTTGAGCGGCCTTCCCGCTTCGAACCGACTGTAATTCTGACTGAATTCAGCTGTTGAAGCGTTGTAAACCGACGCCAGCCTTCTTGCATCTATCGGTTCCCATTGTAGTTAATTCGGGTCGCCATAATAGCCGTATTATGGATGACCCTTTGTGGAGAGTCGCTGTCCTCATGACAGCGATATCGAAATCAGATGGCCGCTTTCCAACGTAATCAGTCTTCACAAGATCTACGCCCACAACAGAAGACGTATCAATATATCTACCTTCATACAATGACAGAACCCATGGCAGAAATTTGAGATAGATGCAATATTGCTGACTGACTTGTAAGGTTCAAGAAGCGCTGTTATCGTCAACAGTGCACTACCAAAGCTCGAGCATGACAGGTGGTCTTGTAGTTTTGTGTTCTTCCTGGGTTTTCCTTTATCTGCATTTGGTTCTGTCATTTGCAGTCCATCCGGTCTTGCCTACGACTGCGTCCACTCTGACTCCGCATCTGCGGTTCAGGTTGGTGGGCTGTACAATTAAGGTTTTGACTGCCGTGGGGAGAGCTTCAAAACGACTACCAGCGGTTACTGCAATATTCCAAGCTTCAAGGGTTGTTCTGACGGTTTATTCGTCCCATCCCACATGATTTCTTCATCCTGGAAAGTAATGGGCCAGAATCCACACAATATGTCGCTATCAGGAGGGCTGATTCACCCTTCTAACTACGCTGCTTGTCCATTCATACGAGATTGCAATCGTCTACCAGCTTCGTTAACCTCTTACGCTTCGCGGTTAAAACGCTGCGTTTTTCTGACAGTTCAAACCCTCACTCGAGTCCATAGGAATGGCCAAAATATAACGTATATCTAAGCTGACATGCAAACTTACTCTGTCTGAAATTAACTTTAATCCGATTTATTTTGGCAAGGTTTGGTGGCTGGCTGGCGAAGCGATACAGCAACCGACTGAGTCGATATATTCTTTCCAGGTTTCCTGAAGTTGACGAAAAATCTGGTCGTTCGATTAACACACGGTCACCGTCTGTTCAAACGTGAAATTGCGTTCTGGAGAGGGGGAGAGATAGCGACCAGGACCGGGTCATCTTTTCGCCAATCAACTCGTCCGCATTCACAAATCTTCGGTCGAAACCTCTTAGAGATTGCGTAATCAGAGATAGTCGCCAAAGGCGCCAATTTTTGACAAATTGTCAAAGGGCTTTATCAGACAGGGTTTGTTGTCAAATTGTCGCCTCCGATTTGTATTCTACTAAAATTCTTAGTTTAGTCCATTCAGGTGGCTAGTTATTCGGATGCACCAGCAAGAAGTGGCACGGTCCGCCATCACTTTGTACCCAGCTTGGTTGAGGCATTTCTTCAGTGGCTTTTGGCTGCCACTTTATAAAAAAATTTCTAGAGCATGTATTTGTTGCAAACGGTCTTTTAAAGGCCATGCTTCAGCTCTTTAGTTTTGCGGCATGTTGCCATGAGGTTCTGCATTTATGAAGAGTGATATTGTTTACACAAAGCCCTGCTATTTTGATACATTAGTGGAGGACTTAGGCGCATAGTCCTCTCTGCGTGTATCGTCTATTTTCCTGAACGCTGGTGCAGTTCGAACTGCACAATAACCGCCTCCTTTTTCCTCAATCGTGTAGTGCATATCAAGAAACGTTTGAGTTCAAGTTGTTCAATGAAATCCTAGATCGTTCCCGCTAAATTCTGAACATTTTGTTATCTCATAGTCAACTCGAAATTCTGACTACTTATGGTTTAAGGCCAGTTCCTACGGTCTTTGCCACTCAAATTATAAGACAGGTCAACAGTGACGCCAATTAGCATGCCCCCTTCCTATTCATACACACTTCAGTAAGACACCTAATGAGTACCTCCCGTATGGCAGGTGTTTTCGAGTCAAATTCCAGGAGGTAGTTGTAGCAATTACTCCAGCGTCCCCCCTTTTCAGTCGCCTTTTCTAAGTTAACAGCTGTGACAACGACTCTAACTTGCATGCACGCCGACAGTTCGGCCGTCAATGTCCTCCGTGTGCTCCACATAAAGGTGAATGTGGACACTGCGCGAGTGGAATAGTTTGTGATGATAGCAGACTTGCGCTGCATCTACCGCACTGTCTCCTCTTCTCCCACATGGTCCCAGTGTTAAGACGTGGTCAAGACGACCGTAAGTGATAAATGGCGTGGGTGACTGGCACGGCCTGGGCTGCACATAGGCGTACCATTGCATTCCCTGGTCTACAACAAACACTTCACCCGGATTTGACCAACGACAAAAAATGGAGAGGCGGCTGGGATCCCAATTGAAGCGACGGGATCCAGGAAGTGGGCCTGCCACCGCACCAAGAATGTTGGAATTTGTTATGGGTGTGTACTGCCGATAATGCCTGCCAGAATCCAGTATAGCCCTGCTACCGCGTGGTTAAAGAATAGCCTACACCCAGTTAATCACTTGCTCATGCTGGCGCGGACAAGTCAGTCTCGCACAAACAACACACCGCCACTTACGCCCCATATCATGCAGACGCTCTTTCCTGACACAGACGCAAACAGCCAACTCACCGCGACCTACGTTGCGAGTATAATAAATCGGCTTTCATAGCTCGCTGACTTCTGACATTATTTGTGTAGTTAAAGTTGGCCGAATATTCTTGACCACCACATACCTCTTCTCGGGTCCCATCCCTATCACGTACCCCAATCTTAATCCTAATCCCAACTCTAACCTTGGCCCCAACCCTAACCCTGACCTTAACGTAGACTCTAGCCCTCCTCTGAAACTTAGGGCATGGCCATCTGTAATACGGGAGGTACCTGTACCTTCATTCCCGTCTCTCGCGAAAAAATCTTCAAATGATGGTTGCAGACCCAGTATGGGATATATCTTCGATTTACAAGTGTTTACTTTTGCATGACTTATTTGTTTTAAGCTGAAAGTCTTTAAGGCATCGAGACCAAATACCACATCAGATCATAAGACGCCATTAGCTTGTCACCCGAAAACTAAAAGGCATTCAAAGTGTGCAGACGTGGTTTAAATGAGTGGACAACTGATTATAAAATTCGAGTTAAGAACTTTAGAACTTGAACCAGCTTTCTGGCACATTCAAGATCTTCACGCACAGGTACTCGCGTATTTTTCCAGCCACACAGTCGCTCTCTCCACTAGGATAACAACGTCTTCGGCAAAGGACAAGTGCTCGTAACCTGGACAGTGTTTAGTCATTTGGAACAATGTGTTCATCCCGTTTTTGGCTTTTGAACTTTCTTTCGCGCTGTCCGGCAATCATATGCCGGCCATTTAGATGGAGACACTGTCACATAACCCTTCATGAAGTTAATAAGCCATTATCATCATGTTCCTTCATGGCAGGTAGCCTTGATTGTTATGGTTGGCCTTCCGCCTCCAGGCTGTAAGAGATGAAAATCCCCAGAGGTTGTAGACAGTAAGCGACTTCCTCCGAGCGCCGTCAATTTATGCGCGCATCTGCCAGACATCTGTCTGTTCCGGTGTTGGGCCTAAATTTAGATGCGTGGATGCTGCGTTCTGCGAAGCTGCAATAATATACCCCAGGCACTCGAGGACACTGGAGGCAGTGGAGATCCAACTTCTGGTCTTCTGTCTCGCCGCAGTGTATTGATAATCTGCTGCGGGAATTTTTTGAACACAATTGCGCATACGGTGTGACGGATTGCTCTTAGGTGACTTGGGCGTTTGGGGCAGGATGTGGCCATTCTACTTAATGTGTCATTTTGATTCCCCTAGTCTTACGGTAAACAAGGAGGTCAAGGACCAGCAGCCGGTTGCTGTTTTCAGTGCCATTCGGGAACATGTAAAATAAGACGTCAGAAAACCCGGGACGAGTCTTCATGTTAAAATAAAGACGATAACCTTGAAAGAGAGACTATAAATATCCACCACATGATGTTCAAAAAAACACGTTTAATTTTTCGGGGATTGCATTTTTGGGAGTCAGGTAATGGCGAATTCAGTGGCGAGCCTCTAATTAGCTCACAGGCGATTAATTCAGAGGAGCAATATCTGTCAAATCATAATTAGCCAAAAGATGATGAGATACGTTGCCTTAGGTGCCTTAGAGTGTCCACTGACTTTTTCGGCTTACAATACCAGGGCTATCGAAATTAATAGAGGAAACATATTAAATGATGTCATGACGTCGTTCTAGTTGATGTGCTTACAACTGAACAACTAAACTGGCTGATGTACTCGAGTCTAAAGTTAGACACCAAGGACATCTAAAGAGCAATTTGGCTGTTTGTACCGTGCAATACTATAGTTGGCCGTATGGGAGTGCTGGCTTTATGTGCTTTGACAGTCCCGAAAAACCAATCGCGGACGTAGTTGCCGACTTTGAACCAGCAGTCGCTTTTCCTGTTGAGCTTGTCCTAGAGGATTAGATCACCGTAACAATTCCCGAAAATAACCTTTGAAAAGATCCTCCTCCGTTATCCGAAGCATTGCTTGAATGGATGAATTATTCGCTACGGTTAGGCAGCGGACGTTGAGCACGAGCGTATTTGGTTGTGGGTGCCCAAGCAATTTCTTCACAATTTAAAAGCAATTACAATGATTATTTTCCGACCAGCTGTCTAATCCCGATCTTCAAATAGACTTTCACGTCAATTGCAAACCTCCGCTAAGAATGCGCTTATCTCTTTTTGATGTAGTCAGACAGTCAGTGGAAAGGTGACCGACTAGCAAACCAAATCACTGTTTGAAGTAATATCTATGCCTTCCTGCCAGAATTGTCTTCCGTATTTGCCGACTTTTTCTTCCATAAATTGAAATGATGGCCGGACGTAGCTCAGCCAGCCATCCTTGGTTGCCATTCCTTGCCCGCCTCCGTTGTAGCCGCAACACTCACCGAAATATTTACCAGTGAACTCAAAAACTAGTTAGCCTCCTATAAATTCCCCTCAGAGCAGCATATTTTTATTGGAACCGGTCGAGTAAAACATGTCGGCGACTAGATAACTTGTCTGGACACGCCAGCGGGGTGCCAGAATGGGGTGAGGGGGTGGTAGTAAGGGTCAATGCCAGGGTGGTGAGTGGAAGGGTGCGAAGGGTCGCATGCAGTTGGTCAACCTACAACCACGATAAGCGCGGATCCTGAACGAAGTCCTGCGCACGCAAGGCTGGCTTTCTTAACGTGATAGCGGCCGCTTCTGCTGTTGTAATAGGAACCGGCTCAGTAGCTTAGGGTAGCTCGATACGGTCTTGCAAATCACATGGAAATCTTCTTTGGGGTATACACGATGCCCGGAATCAGCAAAGTGCAAGAATAGCGCTGTTTATGCTCCTCATTTCGCATTTTTTTAACTTTGCCAGGGTGGGCGCCAAATCATGTAACTAATATTACCTGCTCTAGAGGAGCAAGTAAATGAGTAAATGCACATGGAGCTGGCATGAGATGCTAAATAATTCTTACCTATCTTGTATGAATAATTTAAGCACATGTTTCCATCGCAAGCCACCTCAATTTATATTTGCTTCTTTACTTGCCCTTGATTACACAAGTCCAGGCCCATCCAAAGGAACACGGGAACGCCTCTCGTTATGGCTGGGAAAAGGAGAAATTAAGAGCATGAACAGTGCCATTCTTGTACATGATGTTAATTCATGTGAACCCAAATAAAACGCTTCGTGGAAGTTACAAGGTCCTTCCGAGCTACTCTTATCCATTAGGTTATCAGTTGTTAACAACAGCAAAAACGGTTGCCATCAGATTACGCAAGCCGACCTTTTGCGCGTAGACGAACCTCGTATAATTTTTGCGTTTACTGCAGCCATAAGTCGATTAACTGCATGCAATATGCCACGCCCTCCTGCTCCCTTACCTCGACATGACTCTTCATAGCCATCACTGCCTACGAAGTCACTGCCTCCTATAACCCTCTCCCCACACCCTGCTTGTGTGTCCAAACAAACTTT
>CACRXP010000238.1:366970-379963 GCA_902702965.1 Spirometra erinaceieuropaei | reverse complement strand
TTGTTGATAGAGCTTCGGCCACACCCACTGGGCACTACGTATTCTTGCTAGAGAATGAACTATGCAATCTATGCATGTGTCTTCTACTGAATAAAACACTATCACCCGAACGCGCCTAAAGTCTCAAAGAATTTTTTTACTTTGGCATACGCAAATGGCAAGGAAGGAGTTGCAAGCGCTCTTCTTCTTGGGCTTATACAGAAATTCGAATAGTTACGTTTAAAGATATAATCATCGAGAGGAAACTAAAGGTAAACGGCCAGAAGTGCCTGGTTGGTAAATTAATGTCAAAACCGTCCAGAAAGCGCAGATCCCGAAGTCTTAATGAATGATTAGACAAGGCTGTTAATAATTGGCCATGAAAGTTATAGCGCCGTATGTTGTGGAATTAGTTGGCTTAGCAAATTGTGTTAACTGCCCATCAGTGACTACGCTTCACCCATGTAAACATTTTTAGCCAGAGTTTTATTTCATGTGTTCCCTTCCGCAATCTACATACCTGCCTGTACATTCTGTTGCTTTGGTGATTGCGCATTAAGGAATATATTTTTTATTGGTAACGATATGAAACATGCTTACCGAATATAAAAATTATGACAATGCATTCAATTACAGAAGCGGGAGGATCTCGGCGACTCATTCGATCTTCAATGGCGTCCGTGAGAACGTACTCGATCCTTATCGCAACCAATATAAGTAACGCTGAAAATCAACAGACGATAGTCTTATAGAATTGCAGTAGAAGGATATAAATCCTTACTATTACTGATACTGCATCGAACCCAATTAATTTTATTTAGACCGGTTAAAGGTATTTCTTTCTCGAGATCTGAAAAGTGTAATGTTTTGGTCCTCGATGACGAACGCATCTCGAACAGCAAATAACAAGGCAACTGAAGTCTCACAGCTCTTCAGGAAAGTAAGAAACATTGTATTTTACTGTAAATGACATGGAATTCAAATGCTGTTAGTATTTGTGTGAATGCAATACCGACAAAAATTACCTAGAAAACCACGTTTTAGCTCTAAAACATATTAGGTTAACATTTATAGCAACCGAACTCGCATCCCTGCAGCCGCGAATGGATGACATTTTAAGAACTATTCGTCAATGCAGCCATGCACAACATCAAGTTCTAGGACTAGGTGATTCCATCTATTTTTTTTTATTTTTCAATGAAATAGACTTAAGTGTTCTGAGACGCTTTCATCCTCAAACGCGTTAGTCTTTAAATAATAAATAAATACTTCCTTGAAACGCATTCAACTACATTTTTGACGTTTTATTGCACTCAAACTAGCGCAGTAATGGTTCGAATCTTGACAGTAATTTAGACGAAATAATTTTTGCAGAATGGGTCCAGCGTACCCGAAACCCTGCGCATGCATCAGGACTCTGAATTATTTAAGCAGAATGATGAACAAATGTTATAGAACGTTCTGTGGAAGATTTGACTAACTTTTTCGTGTTTGTCATGCACTCAGGGATGGCCGAGCTGGTTTTTTAAGGAAATATTATATATTTAATTTAGTCTGATCTTCCTCATTCGGCTACATTTTTTCTGGGCAAACTGCAGATAACCCAAGCAAGTACGACGATTGAACTTCCGGTCAGATGCGACCTGCTGGCACAGACAGGCGCGCAGCAAAATGGCAAGTTTTCGGTTGATATTAATTTTCCGTATTCCAGCAAAATAATTTGTACAAACCCGTCGGCATTAAACCACGATAGTTCAAATAAACGACAGCGGCATGTTTCAGCGTCGCGTATTAATGCAGATTTATCTGAAATTCTAAAACGTTCCTGCTAAAGGTGATGAACGAACGAAGATGCTAAGCAATGCATAGGTGAAAAAACAAAGCTGACGGCAGTCTCAAGCTGGGTAAGGGTCAATACCTTCATCATTGTTATTGTTAACTTTTTAATAATGTATAATTTCTCACGAAGCATACGTTCTTGGAAACGACCCCACATTTGGGAAAGAAGACCTAAATATCACAACTGTATTTTATGTTGTGTATCCTAAGCACGTGTGACTGCTTAAACATAGGGGCATACTACAATGAGTTCTTTTGGGCACTTTACACAGTGAGACAGATGTTTTTGCTTAAAAGTGCATGCGTTTCTATTTTTTCAACAATGCGAACTCTGTCCTCATAAAGGCCTGATGGACTGTGAAAATGATAGTTTTGCTTAATTATAATGGAGTTTTCAGTTTTTTGACGTCTTCTGTAAAGTATGAAATCGCAGAGATGTGGGAAGGGTTTAGTTGGATCTCCTATGGAAAAAATGTTTATCCTAAAAAACCACACACCGCTTATTAAAGGATAATTGGCAGCTTTCACATATCTGTTCTGCATTCAACCAGCGATGCGCCTATTTTGACAACTTCTTGGGTTATGTTTAAGTTAGTCTGCGTTTAACCACTTTTACTTCCTATTCACATTTTCCGCTCTACATCGTGTCATTTTCTCCTACAATCTTTTCGGCATGCGAATACAGACGCCAAGAAAGCAGTCTGTGGATATCCACTTGATGTGTACGGATATGTCTGTGTGCCAAATTCTGTCCTCGTTGATGGGAAGGTGGCAACATGCTTCTTTTCTTAGTGTTATCGTAAACTTCAAGTGACTTTTGTGAAATTAAGCAAATAACCGTGAGAATTCAAGCGATCATTCAGGCTAGTTGTTTTTCGTTCTTCCTGATCCATAAAGCGTATTTGCGTCCCATTATATTGGTGAATATAATGGGGGAGGCCACATAATACTGACTTCCGTTACTAGAGCACCCCCCAAAAATCAGTAGTGTGTTCATTATTCGCTTTGGTTTTCCGAAAATTAGCAGCTAAAACAAAAACCAGCTGGTTGCTACAGAAAGCTTAACCGAGAGCTACGCGAAAGGCCCTTTTTCGGGTACGCATGGCCGGAAAAGTGTAAAAGTCGCTATTATTTTTAGGAGATGGCTTCGTGTACTATAAGAACAAAGTTATCAGACTTTGAGAACAGAGCTTACCGAGAAATAATATATACGCGCTGCTCTGACAAAGGAATTTGATGAACGGCTTGTGCAGCATGTTGCCGATGCGACTCTCAGGAGCAATCAAGTAGCAGATGCAGAGGAAGGGAAATAGCATGCAGATTATGATTATCGTTCCTGCCTGCACAGCTACGTGTCTTCTGCGAAATCCCGGCAAGCCTTCATACCAGAGGGAAGCCAGAAGTTGCTGGCAATGTGGGTGGGCCACAAACTGAAATGAATAATGCAGAGGAGACCGTTTCCTGATGGTTTCTGATAGAAACTTATGGAGATGTCTGCACCGTACGGACAGCAGCGTTAACGAATGCTAAGCATTTTCCATCTTCCCATTATACAGTCAATTGAAGAAAGCATTTGCACAGGCGAAAAGCAGGCCAAATAAATTTGCGGCCTTATTCAGTGGACTGGGACAGATTCAAGTAAAAAAGACCAGATTCGGGGACGAGGCTCATTTATCCCAGGGAAAAGAGGAAAGGCCCGACGGGTACTAGATAAACATCGCGAAGAATAAGTATGCTCGAGCTTCTAATGCAGTTCTGGATCGACTATAGACTGTTTTCTTGCCTTTTAACATGCAAAAGTCTGTGAAGCTCTTCTTAAGTACCAAGGCTCAGAGAGAGGGTACCGTTTGCAGATATTCAAACTGGACAATTGGCTTACTTTTTTGGTCATCAGTGTAGAATATTGCCCGCGAAGTATCTATTGTGACTTTGCTTCTTAACAAGCTTTTTAAATGTTCATGGCAAAATAAACACTTTTTGGAAACATATTGCTTTCCTGATATGTTTACTAACGTGAACAGAGACCTTCTGCAGTCTAAATTATAGACCAGTTAGTACTCTCATATAGGTCCTGTCGTTTAGCTTTGCTTGAAGAGCAGAACGCGTGCTCTGAAAGGTGAGTCTTAAAAGGAGAAGTGAAAGGGTATTTGCCATAATGTATATAACGCGCTTTAAACAAGCCTTGACTGATAAGTTCAAAAGTTTATTGCGGCAAAGATCCACTTGAGTGGCATCCACCTTTTATGAATAGTTCGCGACATCAGTTAATTTCTGCTTTTTCATAAAAGAACATGCGTAGTTTGGAGCTGCCATAGGCTACAGTTAGGAATACGCAGGACAAGGTTTAAGTTCTGATTCACATATGCATTTTAAAATCACATGACAAAGTTCAAGACAGAATACGACTTTGCTCGCATTTCTTCTGCGATCGGGAATATTTGAAGTGGTACATCAAAAAATAATAATAACCTATAGCGTTATCATTAAATTGGTTCACGCTCCTAATGTGCGTAAACCATAAGGCGACAAATACATACATTCTCACTGGTAGTTGCCGCAACCCAAACTCATGTTTTAATTATGGGCTCTGCTCACATGTTTCGGAAATCAGTTTGCACTACATGTATATCATGCGTCGCTGTGCGGCTGCTGGTTGGGCTCGAGAGATACCCCGTAAGGCACAACGGAACGAGTGAGTTCCGTAAGAACGATTGGTGAACGCTCCTCCACCATATTGTTTGTGTCTGGTGTTAAAGAGCACTCAGTTTTATTGTGAGTATTTTTATGAACAGTTTTTATGAATTTTTATAAACAATAGTTGTTGAATAGCGAAACTCTACTCCCTTACGGGCGACGCCTCAAGTTGGTCGAGCGGCATTATAAGAGCTAGCTGTGAAGGGTTATATAGCCTATAATTCCCTCCAAGGCCCCGGGTTAAGTAAACATATGGCACATTTAATTATTACGACACATACTGACCCAGTTTGGACCTTCAACTTTTGATACCTAAATCTGCGTGATCATAACCGCTAAAAGATAAACATTTTCAACATTTCCTGAAACTGTGGAGGCAGAACTCCAGCAGCTGTGGGATACACTCCACGAAAACGGATACCCAGAAAGATTTTTCCTCCGAAATATAGGGGAGCGCACTGCAAAACCTACCACGGCAATTGCAGAAAAGAAGGACTTATTAATAAGACTGCCTTTTCAAGGGGACGCAGCAAGTGACCTCGTAAGAAAACGTCTGAAGACAGCGATCACTAGCGCTTTTCCCGCGGCGAACAAACGTGTATGTTTCACTAACTCTTCCCACCTACGCTTGGGAGGTAAAGACCGACTCCCGTTGCAAGCCCCATCGATGTGTATTTATTCATTCACTCGCTCCTGTGGAGCGGGATACATTGGCCGTACAACGAGACGCTTGGAAAAGAGAGTACGTAAACACATACCGGCCTGGCTAGGCAAAGGTGAGGAGAAATCGATCTCGAGTTCTATTCTCGCACATCTTGTCGATACGAATCACCGAGTCGATGCCAAAGAAGCCTTCAGATTGTCTACCGGACACCTGCAAGCTTCTCCAGAGGCCTACGCCAATTGGTGCTAGTTACAGCCCAGGCAGTGGCTATACGGCTAGCCAATCCAGTGCTATGCTGTCAGACGACTCTGACACAGGCGCTCTGTCTTCCGTGGCCAACGCCGACCCCAACGTCGCCCCAACCTCCTGATGGCAGGGTGAGTGCACAACGTACCCAACGTACTCACAGCCTATGTCCCCCCTCTCCCTCGCCCCCTTAACCCAATGGCCACGACACGCCGGCCACGCCATAGCACGCCTCGTCATGCGAGTGGCGTGGGAACGATGGATGTTAATTGTCCCCGAATCCCTTATAAGTCATGTAATTCGCATAACATAACTTCTATGTAACCGTTTTGGCCTGATGAAGAGTTACTGAAAACACGTGTTCGCAAATTTGACTTTTCAATTGTAACATGGGAATATTCGCTGAAAAGACATTCTCTTCAAACATCTATACATGTTGTTTAACGTGTCTGTAAGGGTCTGCCATTTTCTGATGATGGGTTCATGTGAGAATCAGAAACGTCAGGCGAATAAAGCCCTTGTTCCAGCGATCGTTTCTTCTTCTGATCAAAGAAACCAATTTCATAAGAAGTGCCTTATCGGTCATCCAGACTCAATAAGAACATTTGAAAGAGCAAAACGTTTCCGAACCTGTAAACGCCAGCCAAGACCTTTTGTTGTTTAAATCTAATCGCGCGATACGAAAGGTTTTCGTGGATGCAAGGTTTGCATTTGGTACTTTAGTGTCGTGTGAACCAATTTTAAAAGCACGAAAACCTGAGTGGCGATATTGTGTCTAAATAGTATCCTTAGTTATAGAAAACTACTCACGATCTGAGGAAGTGCGCTAGTGAGCATATATGTCTCAGTAGGCGCGGCGTGCATGCGAGAGACGGTTAAAGACTGCAGGAGAGATGACGTTTCAAAAGTCTTTAGAGTACACGAGATAAAACTAATTTTATAGGCTTGCGGATTCTTTCACAGGGCTAGAACCTCGTTTAGGTTCGACTCTCAGAACCGCATCGCGATATTTCCGCGCAAATTAACTGCTACGCCGTATAAATGAATGCCTCTTACTCCACTTGAGACTTAGTTTTAATGGGGCCACCTAGGTGCGCACTCTAGATTCTCTTATTCAAACCTGTTCATTTTATGAGTTTCGCCTCTGTTTCTATCTTCTTTTTCTCCAGTTCACATCTTTTGCACGTCGAATGTTTCAAGTGACGTGCTTTATCTTAGAATGTCGTCCTACTGAGGTAGAAACACGTTGGTTGTCCATTTTATATAATATCTTTTCGAAAATTTGCGAAATAAAGTGTGTTCAGTTTCCTAGAGGACTCAGTTTTCTTTTAATTATATTTCTTGGGATGCCCATCTTCCAATATCTCTTCGTATAACTGACTGAATTTGACTTTGCTGTGATCAGCTTTATTTTACAGACAAATTGATAGTCTAATCGTCTAAAGGGAGTTTTGTGCAAACTTATTTTGCTCAGCGTATTAAGTTTTTCATGACAGTAAATGCTACAATAATAATATTTTATAATGGCATGCTTCCCCTACTTCCCATTATATTATTTCACGGCAATATGAGCAGATGTCGCCACGAATGCACTCTAAAAAGCCATTATTTTCCCGTAGTCGCATGGCATACGAGTTAGTTTTAAACTCTAGTATATTTTGTTATCCGTTTGTATTACTGTAAATTAAAGTCAACTTAGGTCAAACTGCACGTTAGGCGTTTTGATTTTGTACGTCTACTCAAGCCTGCCGACGACCGGGGGAACAAACGCCGACTATTTGCTAAAATGTTCTTACTTTTCTCGAAGAACTTTCTATGTTCATACTGATATATATGTCATGTAGGCATTTCCGAAATTCGTTAAAATGCATGTTCGCGGTAGAGAGACAAAAAATAAAATTCCCCCAAACTTATGTTCAAACCCATAAATTTTACGCACAATTTTACTCCCTGCTATATATATATATGGACCAAAACTGACCATCATACCACCAAGAAATCTAATCCAAGTGCAACCCATGGGATTACAATTATCTCCACCTGCTATTCCCTTTATTTCCTGGGTATAGTGTTGTCTCAATAATCATAATTTTTTGGGTAACTATCGGGAGATGGCACCCAAAAAATCTGTTACCTAGAAATAATACCTTTAACAGTGGACTTAAACGCCTTCAGGCTATATCAGCGGTTGCAGGTCTACTTTCGCGCACTACTTGGACTTTCCGCGACGGCCTAACATGGGCTGGCCGAACAAACATCGCAAGAGGTTACATGGACGATGGCCGCTGTTACGCAACCTTCCCCATCGTTACACACGAGCACCTGAATATACGGCATACATTCGCATTATGGCAGTTTATTATAAAATAAAATCACTTTAAAATAGGATACGTCTGCACAACATGGGACAGGAACAGTTCCCAGGCATCTGTCAAAGACATGGCATTGAGCCCAAACCAAAGACGATACTGTACTTCGTCTATGTGAGCCCACACAGCTCGACAGCATACAGGACCTCCCCCATGGAGTTTCCTTTTCAGTCTACTCCAGTATGCCTCAATGGCATTAGTGTGCCGTCCGGTGGTAGAGTCCTTGAAATTCTTTGAGTGGTTAACTGAGGAATGTAGATAACCTTCTGAGGGAAGACGATTATGCGCTTTGCACTCGTCCGTTACCACTATACTGCCTTTGGCGACCCATTTCGTAATAACGGAACGGAGAGCGGGCCAACTTCGATCATTCACCTGTTCAAATAAGGCTTTCCATCGGCTAGTATCGTATATCCCGACCAGCCACCACCCATAAAACCCCTATTACCACCTGCCCCGTAAGACAGGCTGCTTTGCTTAGGCGGATTATTTTGGGTGCCATCACCCGATTGTTACTATTTTTTGTTCGCGCAATAGAACCCCATCACAGACATGTTCTTGGTCAGCTCAGGACTGAAAAGGGGACCTAAATATAATTCTTATTGAACCTGATCAACAGACTTTCGAGATCTTTGAACGACACGAGAAAAGACTAATTGATTCTGTCGGATGTGCAAGAAAGTTTTCAATTTACGTGGTGCAAGGTCAATGGCGTAGTCTACTGTAAATATACGCAGAAAGATCAAATGGATACATTCAGAAATTCATTCATCGTGGACTGGTCGAAAAGAGCTGTGCATACACACTCTGAGCCTCATTATAATTCAGATTAACGCAAATCGTTTTTTTGTCTCTAGTCACAGGAATTGTGTTCTATAGCGCAATGGAGTACGACACAGAGTTCTTTAAAGGCAGACAGCGAATCAAAAAGCAGCTAACAAAATTCATAAACATATGGCTATTTCATAGATGTAACGAAACTGATAGTCCTGAAGGGACCTGTAGATGTTGACCTCAGATTCAAGATTGGTGACGTCCACAAAAGTATCGGACGAACTCTCAAAAGCAGCACTGAGCAGGCGTGCATTACCGCGGGCATCGCCTTCGCCATCCGGAATGTCATCGTGGAACGACTGCCCTGTCTGCCTCGGGGTATCAACGGTCGCCTGATGAGCCTCCGCCGGCCTTTCCAAGGTGGCAAATACGCCACCATCTTCACCCTCCCCCCTCAATTACCAGCCCTAATGAGGCGAGGAACAAATTCTACGAGGAAGCGCACGATCTCCCGGCGACTGTGCCGAGGGCGGATAAGTTGATTGTCTTTGGTGACTTCAGCGCCCGCGTCGGCACAGCCCATGCTGCCTGGAGAGGAGTGCTGGGTCTCCATGATCTCGATGGTTTCAATGACAGTGACCTACTCCTCCTACAAATCTGCACGGAACAGCCGGCTCATCCTGACTAACACATTATTTCGCCTTCAGATGCGAGAGAAGGCCACCTGGATGCATCCTCGGTCGCGTCAGTGGCACCTGCTGGAATATGTCCTCGTTCGGAGACGAGACCAACGGGACATGCTGGGGACAAAGGCGATTCCGGATGCTGATGGGTGAGCCGATCATCGCCTCGTCATCTCCGATACGCGGATTCGCTACAGCTTCAAGGAGACCTCAGGTTAAGCTAAACATTGATTCGTCGTCTTTGTCATCTAGCCATCTACATTTCACCAGAGAGCTAGTTCAGCGACTAACCAACCTTCCAGTCGCCGCCATCCAAGGGAACGCTTCCGTTGAGAACCGATGTTGTCAACTGCGGGACACGGTCCAGTGGACGGCCCTGACTGTCCTCAGTCGCTCACATCACCAACATCAGGATTGATTTGATGACAACGACGCCACCTTCAGCAATCTGCTCAACGAGTTGAACCACCAGCCCCAAACCTACATCAACCCTGCCACCGAGGACACCAAAGCAGACTTCTACCGTAGTCACTGCTTCGTGCAACGGTGATTGCGGGAATTACAGGACGCTTAGAGGGCTCGCAAGGCCGATGAGATCCAAGGGTACGTGGACCGCAACGAATAGAAGAATTTCTTCTCCGCGATCAAGGCTATCTGCGGTCCGACAAACAAAGGAACTGCTCCTCTTCTCAGGGCCGACTGCAGTATTCTTCTCACCAAGAATACGCAAATTCTTCAGCAATGGACTGAGCACTTTGGGGGCGTCCCCAACCGCCCTTCCACCATCTCGGATGCCTTTATCACTCGTCTGCCTCAGGTGGAGACCAACTCCGACCTCCATCTCTCTTCCTCTAAACAAAAACCATCAAGGCCGTTGAACAGCTCTCCAGCGGGAATGCGACCGGATCGGACGCGATCCTTGCTGAGATCTACAAGCACGGTGGCCCCCAATTCATGGATTACCTGACGACGCACTTCCAGAAGATGTGGCGTCAAGGAGAAGTACCACAGGAGTTCAGGGACGCCACAATCATGCACCTCTATACGCGGAAAGGAAACCGCCAAATCTGCAACAACCATCGAGGCATTTCCCTGCTGAACATCGCTGAGGAGATCCTTGCTCACATTTTACCCAACCACCTAAACAACCATTAGAAACAAGGTCTCCTACCGGAAAGCCAGTGCAACTTCCGCCGTCATCGGGGCGCCATCGACATGGGCTGCGCTTTCCGCCAGCTGCAAAGGAAGAGTCAGGAGAGGCGGATCTAACTCTACCTACATTCGTGAACCTGATGAAAGCCCTCAATGCGGTGAATAGTGAAGAACTGTTGAAAATCATGCAGAAATTCGACTGTCTCGAACTATTCACTAGGATGGTCCGTCAGCTCCACGGTGGCATGATGGCGCAGGTCACGAACAACGGATTTGTCTCAGAGGCATTCGCACTGACGAACAGAGTGAAGCAAGGCTGCGTTCTCACGCCTATCCTCTTCAGTCTCATGTTCACTGCCATGTTTCTGGACCCCTACCGTGACGAACGCCCCAAGATCCGCGTCGCCTACAGAGCGGACGGTCAACTGCTCAACCACAACAGGATGCACTTTCAGACGCGTGTTTCCAAAACTACCGTCCACAAACATCTCTATGCCGATGACTGCGCCCCCAATGCAACTACTAAAGGAGAAGTACAAGAGAGCATGAATATCTTCGCCGCCGCTTGCGAGAACTTCGATCTGATCATCAACACGGAGAAGACAGTGGTCATGCACCAACCGCCACCCAACACTGTCCATAATGCACCGCAAATCACCGTGAACGGAACCTAACTGCAAATGGTGGACAACTTTGTGTATCTGGGCAGCATCCTCTCTCGCAGCACCAAGATTGATGACGAAGTGGCTCGCTGGTTTTAAAGGCCAACCAACCATTTAGTCGTCTCCAAAACACGGTCTGTAATCATAACCATCTTCAACTCAACCCAAAACGGAAGATGTACATGATCGCCATTCTACCGACGTTGCTGTATGGAGCAAGGACTTGGACGGTGTACATGATGTAGACACGCAGACTCAACCACTTCCACCTCAGCTGTCTTCGTCGGATACCGGAGCTGAGGTGGCAGGACCGAATTCCAGACACGGACGTACTGGAGCTGACGCGGATCCTCAGAATTTACGCTATGCTGAGACAACTATACCTATGCTGGAACATCCACCTCGTATCGATGGACGACGAGAGGCTACCCAAACGACTCTTCTATGGCGATGTCGCGACGGGTTCATGCGGATAAGGAGGTCAGGTCCAGCGCTACATAGGACACACTGAAAAATTTCTAAAAAGCCCGAATATCAAATCGGCAAACTGGGAGAGCTCTGCCGGGACCGGCCTACGTGGAGGAGAACAGTAAAACAGGCGCAGCAATCCTCGAAGCCAAGTGCATCACCGCCGCCAAGCCAAACGCGAGACACGCTAATGTCAACTGCTGTCGTCGCCGCCTCACAAGGTCAACGTGCAACCGTCCCCAACGTGCCTACGATGTCAGTGGACATTCCGTATGCCAACTGGATTTGTTGGACAGCTCCAGACCAACTGCATCACTCGGACTCCACCAAACGTCGTCTCTCCGCCCACCTCAACCTCGCCTACCACGCCGTCAACAAACACCGACCGCCCTCCCGAATAACCACCACCATCTTCCTCCTCCTCCTCCTCCTCCTCCTCCATTGCCTGACCGTCTGCCGCTGTGGCGCCTGTTATGCCCATCAACACTACATACAATCCTGACACACCAACAAACGCCGACACCACCACCGTCAACACCAGTGATGGGGACCTGATCTATACCTGTTATCGTTGCGATCACACCTTCACTGCACACATCGGCCTGGTCGGTCACTTGCGAATCCATCGCACAGAAATTGTCGAACTAGTGCCTGGAGCACAACCAACACCCATCGCATCTGCCTCCACTGTCCACACTGCCCTCACACATTTATGCACCACATGGGACTATTCGCCCACATACGTATTCACGAGAGCGGAATTGACCGCAGCCACGACACACCTAGCACATCCAACATATCTACAACGCCTAGACCCGCCCACACTCCGCCGTCCAGCGCGCACACTGCCACCAGCTCCACCATCTCCACCACCAAAGCCGATACTGACACCACCGTCTTCTCATGTTCACACTGTCCCCATACATTCACCTCGCGCATTGGCCTGGTCGGCCACTTGCGAATCCATCGCACAGGGACTGGCGAATCAGTTTCTGGAACACCATCCTACACTCTCCGTATCCGCCCTTCACTGTCCACACTGCACTCGCACATTTATTCACCGCATGGGTTTATTAAGCCACATGCGTGTGCATGACAACCTGCTGTAGACAATCGTCAACTGCAACACACCACCACATCGTCCCTCACCACAATCGCACCGCACACCAATATCACCTACTGCAAGCACCCAACTGCCACCTCCCACGCAAGTGGGAAGTGTGATTCTCGGTTCCGTCTCCATGCGGCTCCCATGCTGCATCTTTGGTCGGAATGTGAGACGAAGACGGTTAGTTGAGCAGCGCGACTCAGAAAGCCGACTGACGCCCCAGCTCAGTCCACGCAGTCTGCCCAGTTGTTTGTTGTATGGAGCGGTGGACTGGTGGGCTGAGAGCAAAGCTGTCACGGTCCCTTCTCAAGCGATCTGTGACACTCTCATGCATGTGAGGAGAGAGTTTGGGTTT
>CACRXP010000238.1:343077-354755 GCA_902702965.1 Spirometra erinaceieuropaei | reverse complement strand
CCCTATTTGTCCCATGATGCACTGCCAGGCGTACTTGCCCCTACCTGGTGCAGCATGAGGTCTCATGGTCGTACAAAAGGCCAGTCTTCGTGTGCAGTCAATGCGCGTGTTCGGACATGGGCCTAATTATGGTGGTCTTTGTGGCGGCCGTGGCATCTCTTACCTGTCTAGTGAATCTGCTAATTTTGCACTGGCCTGCGACTGACCGATAAAGTGCTGCAAGCCAAACGTTCGTAAGAATGAATAAATTCAGGGCCTGGCCCTGATAGGGAAAAATGATTAGGGTAGAAAAATCTTTCTGACGTTAATCCTTATGTGTCCTAGCGTTTTTTTCGTGGTCAATCTACTCACAGACTGCTAAAAGTACCTACCTGTATGAGATGGGCTGGAAAGTTGTGATTAGTCTTCTCTGAATGCAAGATTGTCCTGAAGGACGACTGGGCGGATTAAATGTGAGAGTTTACTTAATTTCGCCACTCAATCTGACGAAACACCAACTCAGAGGACTGTATTTTTCGAAGAACGTGGCGGCTTACAACTCTTGTTGGTCCTACAGCGATTTTAAGTCATTGTGATTAAGGTATGTTCGTTCGATCTGTGGTTCTGTCAGGTACGTTTGACACAACGCTTTCACTGACGTAGCCGAAGTCTTTACCTGAAGAATTGACTTTCGTTTGTTAGGGTGTCTTCGCTCAGACAAGTTTACTTATGTTAATCCTTCCAAGAGTCAATCATCGTCGTTACTAGCTGATCTGTTTCTGGTAGTCCATGTAAGTCCTGGGATCTGCGATATATTCGCACTCCATTTCAAGCAGTTTACAATCTTTACCAGCTTCCGCTCTTTCTAGTCTATAAGCTTTTCGTTACTTTGAACCTGTTGCAAGAATTCTGAGTGTAGTAAATGTGAAAACTGTAAGTCTCTTCTAAGTGGCTATGTTGACCAAATACTGTTTTTGGCAAATTTCTAAGCTCATTTCCTAATCGATGATGTTAAATTTGCTTCCGTCAACAGAACTGCAATAGTGACCAGCTAGTGCGTTTTACTTTTTCTCATAAATACTAAATTAGGTAAACTTGTCTGACTGTCATCGCGTTTTTAAACACTGTTGTACTTACTTTCTCACCGCCTACCACCAGGTATAGTATCTACAACTTTATTATTGGGGTAGGTTACGGTAAGTCAGGAGAATATTCTCAAATATATTGGAATATAGAAGGGAATATATGGGCAGTCTCGATCGCTCTCCTGCCAAATCTTCCAGTAGTTATTCTATTGTAAAGCATAGTTAGGTGAAGACCTCTGGTTTGGGGTTGTGGTAGGTAACCAGGCATTCTGTCCTATTCAAACTTACCACATATGCGTTATTCTCCTTTATCCATATACGAATAACACAATGCTCAGTAACCGGGGGTAGAAGAGAACTGGCATACATTATCGCTGAGTTTAGTTCGCCATTTGAGGGGGCCATCGGCGTGTTGCTACCAGAGGTCCTAAGCGATATGGTGTCGCGGATAACAGAAGGGCACAGTTATGGTCAAGAAGAACCACCCACACAAAGTTTAATAATATGGGTGAACGCCCTCCACGAGACAGTCCATTAGGCACTCCGGACAGGTTCTGACAGGCAACAGAAGGCTCTGGCCGCCATGATAAATATCTGGTCAATGCTCAGACAGGGTGGCCTACAAGGGAATAGGTAATGCCGTTATCTACTTCCCCAACTATTGTGTGTAGTAGTTTTCAAAACGGTGTCTTGTTTTCGCGCGTTTGTAATTATGAACAAATGTACTCCCGCACGAGTTCAAAAGTTCGGAACAATAAAACTATTCCTGTGCCCGACCGGTCTTTTTATCAACTTACATATTAACATATTCCGTCGCTTAGGGCTCTTCAGACGTTGATATGGCGAAAATTCTGATATTCAACTCATTTTAAATTAGTACAGCTATAGAATGCAGGACAATTCGTGACCTAAACATACGCAGTTGAGTCGCACTTAGAATGCTGGTTGCAAAACACTGCTTGTAGCAGCCGCTCCAATCCGCCTTTTCTCCGGCTCCGTTTTGTCGGTCGATGGCCGCGACAATCGTTGCCAGGCCGCTGACACACAACCACCCCCGCCGGTTAGAACTGGGGCCCCGCCTGTCCAACTGCAGTGACCCCGGCTGCCCCCACAAACTATTATCACCTCATGCGCGTCGGACGACCTGGCTTGATACCCGTGAGCCCCTGTAATTATGTTTCCCCCTAATCCTCCCCTTAATCCGTCCAATCTCATGACCAGCACTCAACCAGTCACCCCCACCTACTGACATAGACTTTCACCCCCGCGTAAACGACACACCGCGACTGACGCTCTCCGTGAACGGACGCTCATATCTTTTGCAAGCAAACTGCCAACTTACGGCAACCCGCCCTGTGTACAGAATAAACTAGTCCTCACAGCTCCCTGACTTCTGACATTAGACGAAATGAACTTATTGTGCGTGGTTTAAGTTGATCTCACATCCTTGACCTCCACATGCTAATCTATGTATTTTCAGTCCCTTACGAGGACAAAATTATTTGAAACACGAATCTGAACTTTACTTCTGGGACATTAAAAATCCATTAATTATAGTGTATTTCAGGCTTTCCGATTTGTTGAATCTATTCCGCCATTTTTGTCTGTCCCTTAATAGATTGGTAGTTCGACCATCGCAACCGACGATGTCAACCTTGTGTTCCACAGCAAGGTGAAGCAGGCACAGCGACTTGTGCGTGAATTACTTTATAGTGAGCGTAGAATTGTGCAGCCTCTATCGCACTCTCTCCTCCCCACCTGTACCCGTTGTCGAGACATAGTCAAGAAGACTGTAGGTGGGAGATGGCGCAGGTGACCGGCACGGCGTGAACCCGCACCTAGGCGTCCCACCATACCGCCTGGTCCACAATAGACATTTGACCAGGATTTTAACGAAAAACACAGCAAAAAGTCGGAAACAGGGAGATAACTGGGCAACCATGTTCATAAACTGTATACTTTGCGGGAGCGCAACCGGATCTACCGGCGGGCAACCAGGTGCCAGAGAACTGCCAGCGCACACCAGGCTGCGACAGCCCTGGTTTGTTAAATCATGACATACCACACAATCACAAATCCTAACCTTAATAGGGTATCTGAGGAAAACACACAAACCATAAATTTGTTCACTTATGCTTTTCTAAAGTTTAAATGAGTCTTCATAGGTTTAACTAATTTTCAACACTTCCAAATGTAACATTAATGATTTGCCAATCTCTTACTTTTCTGAAATCTGAAACACAACTTAACAAGCATACGTCTGTTTTTCATAAATTCTCTTCCGACCCGTAGCCCTATATTTCTACTGAAATAGTAAATAAAAAGATGCGGACAAGTAGAAAATTATGCTGTAACTAGGGTTTAGGGTGGATTGGAAAACAAAATGATGGTCAACGTCAAGGGATGGTGGGTACTGGGAAAAGTTATTATGTGCAGGTGGCTGACTTGGTGGCTTTGGCCCAGGACAACTGCGGAACCAGTATGAAGTACTTCTGCGCGCGCACAGGACTCGTTTGCGTAACTGGTTAAAGCCGCTCCTGCCGTAGCCAACCAACGCTGTCTAAGTGGTTATAGATAGCCTGATAGAACCTTGTAAATCAGTGAGAAAGGCTCTTGCATCTACATGGTAGCCAGTGTCTACTATATGCGCGAGACTAGAGCCGTTATTGTTTTTATTTGATTCTTTCCTGGTCATTCTGGAAGATGTTTCTTTATTCTTTTGTGTGACGAGTATATTCTACCCCACAGATGCTGCTTTCTATGTGCTGCCTATCGTAAGACGTCGTTTATAGTATTTTAAATACAAAGGGAGCTTTAACGAACACTAGAGTATTTTTAAGCAATGCGTCCACCCTACTATTTGTCCGCGGTGCCCAATTAGACATTTCCACTCCTTAGGCGGACGTAGTGATTGACATTTGACATATGGGCGGCCACTTTAGTGTAGACTTTTGCGTTTTTTTGTCAACGTGGTGGTCCCGACAGCCTAATCATCTGTCTTATGCGCCCATTTAATGTTTCTCTGATTGTTTTCTGTTTGATATAAATGCCGCCCTCCGCAATCGTATTGAGTATGACGGAGTAACTGGTATATCTAAGATACGCATCGCATGAGTCTAGAATTTTACGTGGTATCCACTGTTCACAAGCAGCCGTTTCTTATCTCTGAGACGGATGGCTTTCCACCTGGAATATGTCATTCTGTAATTTTCAACTTCGACACAAATAAATGGCGAAATGTAGATTGAATTTCTGAGCAGCATTTCTTGCACCCTGTTTGGAGTCCAGCATTTGAGTTAGACATTATCAACTTCGGTAAAGTAACAACACACTTGTCACATTTACCAATCTATTAGAGAAATAATTTAATGTCAAGGGCATGTTTTCATCGGAATACAATAAGTGCGCACTAAATTTTGACGTCATATATATCGTTACTTTCTATTTCTTTATCCAAATTAAGAACAGGTAGCCAAACTTACATAATATGATGAACGAAGTTCGGATGCTCAACAGGGGGTATTTCTTTTTCCACTTAGAACTCGTAGATATAAGTAGCATATAATCTGTTGTCCAAATTTCACGCGTAATTTTCGATGTAGTGTCTTTCTGATACTTTATGTATAAATGCATTATCTGTATCAATCAAAAACTCTACTGATTCGACATCCACTTTTCCAGTTTTCAAAGCTTCGGTTTTTTTTACGAGGCAGTATTGCTCTGTTTTCTCCTCTTTCCTAAGCGTTCATTTATAATAAAGACTCGAGCAGTGCATTTCGGTCGGTTTCTAAATTAAGGTTTTATTACAAACTTGCTCAAATTTCATCATTTTCGCATCTTCCTTTCCTCCTTGGTCTGAATTTAGGTCGAAGGCCTAGAAGACTATATTGACTCCCGTAAAACAAGCGTAAATCATCTTAAATCCCAATATACATTTGGATAAATTTTTTGATAGACACCACCTGACTAAATCTTGGATTTGAAAGTAACCGCTTTGTATTCCTTTCAGGCTGCAGCCGATTTTGCCTACATAGTAAAGATTGTGCCATTGTTCTAAGTTGTTTTTCTAGTTACAGACAGAATGCCATGTTTTGCTCTTGTTGGTCGAAAGACAAATCAGCCTTCAAACGTAACGACTGTCCTTCGATGAGACGTACTTTTGTAAGTCTGTGATGGTAAGCATTCAGAGACGATGTCAAAGACGCGAAAAACGCTGTAGAGAAACGGATATTTTAGTGAAAATGTTCGATCTGCCAAAAACATGTGCCATAGGAAAGGACCGCCAGGAAAGTTGAATTTCCATTGGAAGAGCATTGAAAAGAGACTGTGATCAGTATGTGAGGGAAATATGAAGAGGGCTGTGCACAGACATGGCAAGAGGGGATGATATTGGTGACAAGAGACTCCTGAAAAGCGCAAGGAACTTCCTACTGTTGGGGAAGAGTTACTAGCAGATCTTCAAAATTTTCATCGTGATAGGCATGCAGCCGAACGCCGTGGTCTGTAGAATACAAAACTCAAGGAGGGCTTGTGACTGTTTTGTGGGTACTTTGCCAAAGCACTGCGTCTTATACTACTCAGGGTACTGGTGCTCTGAAGGCGCAAATACTAGGGGAAAAAGTTATATCGACATTCAAATTCTTAACGTTCGGCTAAAGGTGTTATGAAATTTTGACGCGAGTATAAACAATTACAATACGATATGCCGAGGGAAAGTTCTTCAGCTGCTCATGCTGTGTAGAATCTGTGATCTATCTGGGGGATATTGGATGCGGACAATAGGAATATATTATATAAAAGCTTAAATGGCTATTTTGAAGCAGAGTAAAATAAAATTACTAAATAATCCGCAAACCTCCTATCGATAAGCGACGAACATCTTACAGATAAAGGCACTGGCGCGGAAAACTCGAAGCCAGTCAGGAAGAGGAAGCGACTTATGTCTCCAGGAGAAACTCCAGACAAATCAGTTCCGGCGAATAACGTGGCGGTCGACGCTAATGCATTAGAAATAGGTCATGCTTCATTACCCGCTACGGTAACTAAACCTGCCAAATCATCGAACACTAAAGTTGGGAAAGCCAGGGTACCCTCAAAAGGTCTGTTAAAAGTACAACGACACGCCGTTATTTTTCGAAGGTAACGCTGTTACTCCACTTCACGCAAGGCAAACTCATCTAGAAAGTGCCCTAACTATGTCGTTTATGAAAAAGGACACGATAAGTCTTCGTGAAGTACCCTGCAGCAAGGTAATGATCGTGGAAGCTCCATTGCCGAAGCAAGTACGTCACATGAAAATCCATGCCCTATACCCCCTTCGCCGACCAAAAATCACTCTAATGTCGATGAGCCAACATCCGCCGGGAGCACCACAGTAGTGTTATATCGTCCTAACGCGGACGGCACAGTAATGAGCTCTTCCATTAGATCGTAAGCCCAATATTGTAACATGGGACATCCGTCCTGCATTCCGAAGGAACGAGTGACGCATGACCTAGACCTTCTTCATCAATACAGCAGTGTTGTCCTAAAGGATAGGAAAATATTCACCGTTAAAAAAGCTTACAAATTAAGCAAGGCAGATCCAGATCATGACCCAAAAACATCCCCAAAACCCCTGAAAGTTATTTTGAAAACGAAGCCCAAGCAGCTCTTCTATTAGAAGGTAGAACGGTCTTAGGCAATTCGCACAAGGAAGTGCTTTTTTAACCAGACTACAAACCGAGGGAAAGACTTAAAATGAGAGAACTGAGATCAAAATTGAAGGAGAGAATTGGCAGAAGTGAGAAAGGACTGAGGATCAAGAATGGACAAACGGTCCTGAAAAAGGGGTCTTTCCTGAGGTCAGAGCCTGCCACAATGAAGGCCGGGCCTCTATAACAAAACAGTAATTGAAGGTTATCTCCGCAAATGTGCAACGCCTCTTCAACAATCCAGACGAACTGAGAGACTTAGTTGATAAAATTAAACCGGACATCATAGCTTACACAGAAGCGTGGCTTACTGAAGATCTCGTAAATTCAGAAATACCACTTAGAAGATGTCACCAATTCAGGAGTGACAGATTAATCCGAGGAGGAGGAGTCATAATTTAGGTCAGTATAGGTCAGTATATTTTAAGAGTAATAGACAATGCCTTTGAAAACCCTATTGTAAACGGTACATGCAATATCTCACTTTAAATAAACATGGTACTGAAATGTTGTCAGTAATATACATATTTAACATAATATTTTCCATGAAAAGGTAGAACAAAACTTAAAAACATTCAGTTGTAGATGATTTCAGTAAAATGTAATGACAGTCATCCGCATTAGCGGTATGAGTATGCAAGGCGTTGGTTTAGCACCACAGAGCTGTTCTGTCCAGACAAGCGATAGTGTCCAAGCAAATATGCATCGAGTCTTTGCTTGAACGTCTCCGTGGTATCCGCCATTATTTCGTCCTCGGGAAGCCCGTTCCAGGCACCGACGACTCGCTGTGAAAAACAGTATTTGCGAACGTCCAGGCGGCATCGGGATCCTCTAAGTTTTAGAGAGTTCCCACGCAGGTTTGTTGTTGTGGCCAGGGTGAAGAAATCGTCGGGGGTTAGGGCACATTCCCCGTTCCTCAATATCCGATAGGCCTGTATGCGATCTCCTCGAACCTGCCTGTACTCAAGAGGAAAAAGTTTAAGTTCCCTAAGTCGGCAGTTGTAAGGTAAAGTCCTGAGGCCTTTTACAATTTTTGTTGCTCTTCTCTGAACTCTTTCTAGCAACTTATTGTCTTTTTTTAGCCACGGGCGCCAAGCTTGGATTCCATATTCCAGATGCGAGCGAATGAACGCTCCGTATACTTTTCCAAATAACTCTTTGTCTATGTCCACGAAAGATCGTTTAATGGCAAAGAGAACACTAGTTGCTCTTGTGGACGCCCTAACACACTGAGATGAAGGCTTATGGGTCGACAGAATGTTAATCCCAAGATCTTTTTGTTCGGTTACATTTGAAAGGCACCTTCCACCAAGTTGGTAATGGTGATCCTCTCCGTCAGATCTTCCAGTCGTTTTGAGTCGCAGCGCGACGCACTTCTCTAGGCTAAACTTTAGCAGCCATTTGTCAGACCATTCGCATAGGCGGTTCAGTCCTTCTTGCAGGGCCCTTTCATCATGTTCGCCGTTGATCGCTCGCCATAACTTGATGTCATCAGCAAACACGACTCCAGTGCAGTCCAGTCCATTCATACAGTCGTTGACATAAATTAAAAATAGTACTGGTCCGAGTACGGAGCCCTGCGGAACTCCACTCACAACTGGCGCTGGTGTTGACTTCGCACTACCAATACACACAGACTGTGATCGACCAGTCAGAAAGTTCTTTACCCAGTTTAATAGGTTTCCCCTTATCCCTGACTCTCGGACCTTGTAAAGTAACCGGTGGTGTGGAACACTATCAAAGGCTTTCTTGAAATCTATGTAAACGATATCGACCTTTGTTCCTGCGTCTAACGAGCGAGACCACTGTTCCGTTGAATGAAGCATATTAGTTAGGCAGGAGTGATTTCGTCGAAAGCCATGCTGAGAACAAGCAAAGAAATTATTTCCTTCAAGGAAATTCATTATGGATTTTTTGACTATTCTCTCCATGACTTTGCAACAAATGCACGTTAGGCTCACCGGCCGATAATTGTTTGCACTTGTTCTGGATCCACCCTTGTGAATGTGGTATATGTTCGCCACTTTCCAATCAGAGGGGAGAATGCCTCGGTCAAAGGACGACCTAAAGAGGTGCCAAAGCGGTTTGGCGAGTTCGCAAGCCAACTCCTCTAGCACTTTTGCCGGAATTTGGTCTGGGCCCGGAGACTTGCCCTCCTTAAGCGCTAGAAGTTCCTTCCTCACATCTTCTTCCGTGAAGTCGATGTTTTCTATTATTTCGTCGGTTGTCCCAGCAGGAGATCCAGCCTCGTCAAAGTCCGCTTCATCGGTGAAAACCGATACGAAAAACCGGCTTACATTTACTGCCTTAGCGTCATTTTCGATGATATCCTCACTGTTTTCTCCTTTCAACACTGCGACCGTCTCCTTGTTCTTGAGCCTACTGTTTATGTAGCTGAAGAGCACTTTTGGCTTATCGACGGCCCGTTCCATAACTCGCATTTCATACTCCTTCCGCGACCTGCGGATAGCCCCCTTACCTCGTTTCGCTTTCGACGAAATTGCTCGTAATGGGATGGTTGTTTTGTTGTTGCATACCTTCGCCATAGTTTGTTCTTCCGGTTTACTTCTTTCTTTATATCCCGCGTTATCCAGGCAGGACGATTATTCTTTTTGACTCTCTTTGTCGGACAGTTTCGATGCATAATGTCTGTTACAACTCCTTTGAGAGTGTTCCAATCAACGTCTGGATGTCCGGGAAGAAAGTCATCCCAGTCCACTGCCGATAATTCCCTTCTCATGGCGGCAAAATCTCCTCGCCAGAAATTCAGTCTAGGCTCAGTCGTATTCGCTTGTTGGCTGCATAGGCAGTATTCCCCAAACAGCATGACATGGTCACTCTTACCGAGCGGTGTTATGGACCTAAGTTCGCCAGGGCTAATCGGGTCTTTTGTAAGGACGAGGTCCAGACAATTCGCTCTTTGGTCCTCTCTGGTCCTGGTTGGGAACGCGACGTTTTGTACCAGAAAGAGATTAGCCGTTAGCTTCAAGAGCCTGGAATCAAAGGAATTTCGCGAGCCATTTACTAACAAATTGTTCCAGTCGATGCGTTGAAATCTCCGGTTATCAGTACCTCTTGGTTTTGTGACACCTCTTTAATTAGCCCAAACATCGCCTCGTCAACCTCATCAGTTTGATTGGGCGGCCTGTATACGGTCAGGAAATTCAAATTAGGTGCGCCACGCATCCTCAGTTTTAACCACATTGCTTCACAGTCGCCGGAGCAATCGGTTTTGTGTTCCGACGCGATGATTCCTCTCTTGACGTAGACCGCTATTCCTCCTCCTTTTCTATGCATTCTGTCCCGGCGAAAAAGTTGGTATCCCTCAAGTGTTATTTCGGCATCCAAGACTTCGGTCTGGAACCAAGTCTCTGTGATAGAAATGACATCCGGCTGCGTATCTGTTATCCATACTTTCAGCTCATCTAGCTTATGAAACAAACTCTGAGCATTTGCATAAAGAAAGCGGAGCTTAGACCGGGCAGATTCCCGAACGATTCTTGGGCCGAAGTTGCTGGATACTTCGCGCGAGTTTTCGGGTCTATCGTCCTCTTCCGAGTCTACTGCTGTTTGATTGGACTGGATGTTAGTGTGATGTCCATCGTTTTCTCTGATCGGTTTCTCAGATAGGGGCGTTCTTTCCTTATTATCTGGTTGTTCATTATGCTCAGTGTTATTGGTTGTTTCCAGAGGAATGAGCTCCGAACATTTACGATTTTGCCATTCATTAATCTTAGGTTTTTCTCGCCGGAATTGTATCTTCTGAGGAGTTCGGCCTTGAGTTCCCTCCATTTCTCCCGTTCGGCCGGTGAGAAATCCCGCTGAAATAAATTGTTGGGTGGGCATTTCGCAGTGCTGGTTTCCTATTCAACAGTAATAGTGCTTGTTCCTCACTTTCGAGAATAATTTTTAATGGTCTGTGATGGCCCGACTCGCCCTCCAAATCCTTAATGGGTCCTACCCTGAAAGCTTTTAATACGGTGATGTTCTCGTTCTCTTGTAATAGGGATTTGAGGTATTGCTGGAATAATTCTATATCGTGGCTTATTCTGTTCTTTGGGATGTCTGAAGAAGACTCAGGCATACCCTTTACGATGATGCATTTATTGCGATCGATAGGGCGCTGTCGTTTATTTTTATACGCACAGTTGGCATCCCGAAAGTTTTTGTTGTCATCAATGTCCCCTTCAGCGACAGTTGTCATGGTATAGCTACCGTAGGGTTCCTCGTTTATCGAGGCTTCCTGGTCAAGAGGTACCTCCTGCGTCAGTGAGGCATCTTCTTGTCTTCTGTGTGGACTCTGCTCTCCCCTGCTGGCGCTCTGACATACTTGGTCTTTTTGGGATGCTTTGAGACGTCTCCTGGTTTTTTGAGATGCCCTTCGTTTATTTTGCGCTCGCACATGAGATAGGGTCTCGGTTGCAATGGGGACAATAGACGGGCTGTCTTCTTTTTCAGGGGCTAATACAGTTATTGAAGTCGTATTGGCCTTTTTTCCGGTCATCTTCTGAACTTCCCACATCGCCATCTTTCTCCATTCGGGTGAATAGTGAGGCAGTTTCATCAGCTTCTCCATCTCAAATCTTAAATTCCTTATATCCTTCTCCATCTCCAAGATTTTCTGGAGAAGTCTAAAACATGACGTGCAGGTTTCGTCCTCGCATTTAACATCCAATAAAATTATTAGACTCCTTGCGCGTTTGGCAGGAGGTGATTTGACAGCCGAAGACTTATCGCAACAGTCATTTGCACAGCGTCTTTCTGTTATTTTATTATTTTTGTCAAGCCGTCTGCTGCGCGTCAATGGCGTAGTGGTAGCGACAATGTCAGCATCACTATTGTGCCCAGGTTCGAATCCGTCCCGAGGCGTATTTCTTGCCCAATATCTGGAGGACCCTGAATCGACTGCCATTATTAAGCC
>CACRXP010000238.1:321849-342731 GCA_902702965.1 Spirometra erinaceieuropaei | reverse complement strand
TTTGCCCAGTATCTACCTCGCTCTCATCTTCTACCAAAGTGTGCCCGATGTCAGGACAGTGCCAAGAATACCGGAGACAGTAGAGACAGCAGATGCCTGGCACGGCGGAGCTCATACCTCCTGATCCTTAACCGACACTGACCAGGACTTTCTAACAGAACACCAATAGGAGCGGCGCGGACCTCAACTGACGGGGCGCGAACCGACAACTGGGCTTGCCGCCATACCACTATGCTAACATTTATTATAAGTTCACATCCCCACCATCGCCTGCCAGACTCCTACATGACCTCCAAGTGGGTCCAGCGAGTCTTCTGCGTGGCCCGTTTTAGAGGCGGAAAGTAACAAACAAATAATGGCCACACGCTTGGAAGGCGGACCCTGTTCTATAGTCTACCTGCGGGTCAGCTAGCACGTCCCAAAATATAGGATAGTGGGAAAGTCTTCGGCGAACGCTAACTTTGAAGCAAGTGAGCCTTGACATCTAATAAATGGCACTGTCGCAAACGAAGGAGAAGCAGTATCTACATTCATGTTTGGGCGCCGACTTGTAAAATCGAATACTCGTAAAAAGTTACCAGCGAATTTACTCCGTCAGTCACTACAGCCTTGCTCGGAATATGGCACATCTCTGGAGTCTAAAATTGGTGCGCCGATGAGGTTCAACTTTCAATCCGCAGACTAAAGGAGATCGTCCAGACCACAAGTAGCTCTACGACATCGCTATTCAGCGAGCTATGGCCTAAACAACTCTCAAATTGTACGAGGAACTACAACTCACAGATTTTAGTTGCATTTCTTCGAGGTCAGTGGAACTCACGAAGGAACTTCTTACCCAAAAGCAAGACCATGCAACTAAGCTACCTTCACGCGACAAATCGTTTTCCCGTCAGGCAATAGCACTAAGGGTCCGACTTTGTTGTCTTATCGTAGGACATATTCAGGTTATCTTATCACTGACGCACGAATACTGCTGACAGTTTGAACTGACAGAAAATAAAAACAGTGAAACACAGATTATTTCGCATAATATTACCAATATTACTCTGCCTATATAACACGCCGCTGTGCGGCTGCTGATTGGCCCGAGAGAGTGCCCTGAGGCAAAACGGGACGAGTGAGCTTCGCAACGCAGACGGTGTGCGCCCCACTGCCAATACGAAAGGTACATTTTCGTTCTCATCTCCCCTAACTGGAACACACTGTTTACCGATTAAAAGAGAAGTTGTTAAAATAGTTAATTTTTGGCTCACATTGTAAAGACAATGCGTAGGTGAACTTAGTTAAGAAACCTTCTGGCCGGATTTGTGTTTAACCTTTCCCTGACAATGCCTGTAAACTGGCATTAAAAACAGTTATTAAGTCTTGTGCAAAATACTGGCCACCTGCGATCAGTCTACAAACAGTACCACTTACTTTACTAGAATGACTTTTTTTGTGGAAACGCCTTGATGCATTTTTAAAGATTAACTTTCACCCAATTTTATTGAACACTTAGGAAGCAGGGAGCACGCGTTTTATATTAGAATTGCATGTAGTAAATTTCTTTTAATAGAGCCGCAGATCAGTCAGCTATCCAAAAATTGTTACAGAACATAAACAGCTTTTGGCATAACCTCCTCTAACAGTCACATTTTTACTCACTATGGCCAATTATTCTCCAACTTCAGAACCCAGGAAGGCAAAGTGAGGAGAGTAACCTGCATTTGGGACAGAAAACTAGATGGTAACTTGAAGTAGAGCAAAGTTGTCAGCGCAGGCCATGGTTTGTCTGGCCACGCTGCTTGGTCGACCATGAGAGCTACGAGGGGGGACACACTTTGCGATGTAAATTTTGGAATACTTTGGGCAGGCGTACGTTACACAGCTGTGGGCGCTGGGCCGGTATACTAGAACACAGAATATTAGGGCGGCCGGTATTTTGCGTCGCGTTGATTCTCTAAAACGTCTGATTAAGCCTTTGTATGAATTCCAGAAAAACCGCCCAGACGTCCAATCAAACCAAAACTTTTTGGTTTAGCGTGTGGCCATTAACGGTTGTTGTCCCTTTTCCCTTTGTCTATAGACACTTTATATTAATACGGAACGTGACAATTTTCCTCTTCAAAAGTGACCTGATTTGCTGCTTATCCGTATCTGATGGTGGAAGCGGTCGCTCTCTTTTCTTCCACAGCGTGAAAGTGACCTGGTGAACAAGCTGAATCGCCAACTTAGTGGATGATTGCGCGCAATAATGTATATTAGCTCGTAAATAGACGTTGCACGATTCCTAAGAACGATCTTGCTACAAACTGGCACTTACATCGTAACCTCCTTGGAGATAGCAAACAGGGCTGAGAATAAGGAATTAAAGACAGCCATTAGAAGGCGTGCAGTTCGAGTCAAAGTAAAGATTTGTCCCTGTTTCTTACAGTGTGCTGACAGAGACACGACGGACAATGACGATTATAAGCAGAATTCACAGCGACGTCGACCTACGAAGTCTGCCCCACACACTCGAAAACTCCCACAAAACTAGCGTTGCCAACTTTTCCATTTCCGATGAGGCCAACATTACTAACTCGGCAATTACCAACCGATTCTAATCATATTGTTACCGGACATGCACATCAGGCATGAATCCGGACAGTCATTTTGAATTCATTGGGTTGACGCTGACGAACCAGGGTCAGAAGCTTCAGCACGCATCCGCCGCACCCACCTCAGAGTTTTGTGCCGTCCACGCACATTTATTTAACACACGAGACTACGCGGCAGTGTGCGGTTCAAGGAAAACTAGCGACAGAGCACCTAAGTTCGAGCCCCATTGTAAAACCTTGGCACATACACAGCATAAGAACGCGCTTCCCAATATCTGACACATGGACCGAGCTCGCACCGCTGTCGTCGCTTTGGGGCATGTTCTCTGGCGCAGGCTTGTTACTGGTCAGTTGGTATGCAACACACGGAGGCGGGCTGTGGCGTCTCTGCCAGCTACGGCATCCAGATCTAGAAACAGATGACCTAAAGGCACAGAAGGTCGTCTGATGCACTACAGGGGAAGAGGGAGTGAGTCAGCGAACGGAAAATTTTGATTTACTGAGTTTAAATTTGCGCTAACATGTCCTACTGTTTTTCATTGGCTTGTGAACGTTTAGGATTCTTCCAGACACCGGTCGAAAAGAGCGAGGAGAGTGGAGAGAGGCGTAGAAAGCATTAATAAGAGACAGGTATGTCGGTTTGGTTAAGGCCTTCGTTAAATTTTCGCCTGCGCTCTTCAAGATGTCCTGCAAAATTGACTTGACGCATTATTCTTTTCAGCACCTTAGAAACATAAATGAGGGGAGAAGATTCCATCACGTCCAGCTATAATTGTTTTAGGAAGGCAGCGGCCACCTAAATTGCCCATCAAAACAGTTTTAAGATAGGTAGAACACCGGTAAATATTCGAATGTTTAAGAAAATAATGGGTTGCATTAGTTGAAAAAACTTTGGACGACGAGTGCTTGCAAGGATATTCTGCGTCGCTTGTCGAACTGCTATGTTTTTATCCAAGCATATCAGTGGGTACTTGGAACTCCCTGATTTCTCCTATGTCATATTATTTATTACCGTTATTTGATTTGATTCCTTATTAAGCTTTCTCTATCTTCGGGGCGGTGCGTAGTCGCACTTATATGATTTGCATTGTAAGCAACAATTAAAATTGCAAAGGAAACTAGATGCCATTAAAAGCACAGAGGTGAGTTCCCAGAAGTATTCGCAGAGAACGAGACACGATCGGTGGAACAAGTACCTTATTAGCCTGACGTTTCAGATTCTCATTCGAATCCACCGTCAGAGACAGAGTCAGATAAGGGTAGTGGATTGCCCAGGTGCTAAAATATCTATAAGATGTAGTTTCTAAGCCGCTACAGGAAAAACTTAACTCTTAGCGGGGAACGCAGTGTTTCTCACAAAAAAGATAGCAGAGAATATGGGAAAACGGCAAATGTAAGTAGTCATACAAACCCACGAAAAATGAAGCCCTCCGTGGTATCGGTTACTGTAACATTAATGCTCTTGGTAAAGTCTAGATTGGATCCGAACTGAAGTCCGTTAATGCGGGCTGTCGCTCGTGTAAATTCACCTCCGGTATGACATAGCAGAGAAATAAAAATGTTTCGTGAAAATTGACTAGAAAGGATTGGGGCATACGATTACTATCCATGGAACGATGATACCAAGCAACAGACAGACGCAAAACACGCCTCAACGCAAGACGAAATCACATTTGTGTATTTTAGCATATTCAGACGACTATAGAGAAAAGTCCGGGTGTGCGAGAAAAGATGAAGAGAAAGGTCGAACATGTACATGGACCAATGCACCTCCGATATTAGGGCGTTTCTTAAACAAAAAAAACGCCGGATAAGAAAAGAATTCAAAAAGTTGCATTACAAAATCTTTGTGTTTGGCAGGAAAATGGATATGTCTACCATGAAGTGATAAGGTGCGCGGCGGAGTAAAGGGAGAATCATGCTGGGTGTGTCAGATGGTCGAATGTTGCAGGTGGGTCGAAATGGCCAAAACGGGTGGATCGGGCGAGGACGGTGTAGAGGAATTAGATGGCTTAATGGGCGGCGGGGTTCACACAAACGAGACTGGCTTAAGTCCGTCAGTATAAATCGCGTCAGTCTTGTCAGCATGCTGAATTAAGTAATACTTGTCTATCCGCTGAAAAACCTTACACCGACCATCGTACGAGGAACAAAACGGCTTGCGAACTGCGTTATACCGGACGAAAACAAATGGTGCAGATGTAAGGTCCCCACACGCGAACACACGTTTAACGTCAGACGTGTCGGACATAGACGCAGTTGAGCCATACTTTGTTTTACCTGCTGCACAAAGGTGCTCCATATACTGGTGTGTACAGTGGGAGACTGCACACATCCGCCGGGGAGACGGAGGTACGCACGGTATACAAGTTCGGCCGCAGTGTATTAGATTTCCTCCCTGACAGAAGAGCAGAGGCCCAAAAGCACAAAAGGGAGGCTGTTAATCCAAGAAGCTAGTTCTGAGTGGGACATCAGGGCGGACTTGAGTTGACAGTTTACATGCTCTACGAGGCCGTTGGATGCAGGGTAATATGCGTGTTTGTGACGTGCACAAATCCGAGTAGTCTAATGAATTCACGGAAGAAACTAGACTGAAATAGGCTACCACGGTCTGGCGACCGGCACACATGAAGTTAAAAACTAGCGCGTCAGGTAAACCATGACAATAATTTCTGCCGAGATATCTGAGATAAGCATGGCAATCGGCCATCGTGTGAAATGGTCAGCCGCTGTCAGAATAAATAAATAAATAGTTTTAATTAAAGACCCGTCGGGGATGAAGACCGTTTATAGCAGTACACATGGTGCTCACTTAAATGCACAAAAAGTGTATGGTGCTTTTTAAGCCCTCGTAATCGTCGCGGTAGAGATTTTTTGAATCTCTTGAGAGGCCTGATCATGTTGTGACCCTTCGTGATACGAAACAAGAGCGTAACAGCTCCACACAGAAAGTATCGCTTTCTAACTTGGCAGTGCCTTCTGCACCAGAAGTAGCAACTCTGTCGAACTTGTTGTTTGGGCACGATGTCTGTTGAATTTTGGCTCAAGACGCTCCGACCGGAAAGCAGTCTTTGATTCTGTCAACGTGGTTGGCCATTTTTTACAAGTGGCTGTTTGTGTTCAGAATGGACAAGGCATTCTGTACAGGTAGTGGTAATTTAACAAACTAGATCTCTCTAAAGATTGCGTCGTCCGCATGGCGACCGACGATCAATAAACGCACGTACTGCATGGCTGCGATGACGTTTGGTCCCAAGGCTCTACCTGGGTGAAAGGCTACCTGAGCTTCCGGTTGGTTGATTTTGCTGCGCGTTGAACAACAGCGTCCTCTAACCGAGTGTAAGTTTTGCCGACAGGAATCGGGTCTAGGAGGTCCTCGACATCTACGGCAACATCGAATGGAAAACCGTAGTGAAAACTGCAAGTAAAACTACAAAGAAAACAGATACAGTAAAAACTGAACTTTTAGTGGGGGACTCTGCGTCTTTTATAGGAGAAATAACGACAGCAAAAAGAATATAGGGAAAACGGTAAAAGGTAGATAATTGTACAAACTAACGAAAAATGAAGTCCTCTCCAGAGTCGGTTGTCCTATAATGAATGTTCTGGGCAAAGCCCAGGAGATTCCCGGTCAAAGTCAGTTGCAAAAGCTTGTCGCTCGGGTGAATTCACGTCCAGTTAGATATGACAGGAAGATAAACATGTTTCATGCCGATTCGTTAGAGGCGGTTGAGGCGCATGAGTGCAATCAACGAAAAAATGACACAAAACAGCAGAAGAACGCATAAGGCGCGCGCCGTCTCAAGCCAAAACCAGGTGCGTGCATTTTAGTATATTCAAAAGTCTGTGCAGAAAAGTTTAGGGGTATTAGGTAATGTGAAGTGAAAGGTGGAAAGTGTACATGGGCGAACAGACTTTTGCTACGGTCGGTTTGTGCCAGGCATTATGGTGTCAAAATACCGCTTGCATCGTTGAAACAGGCTTCCTTCATCTTTTGGAACCAATGGAACTTAATTTCCTAGTCAGCGACCTGAAAGCGTTTATAAGAGGCTGATTTGTCCTTTAGATTGAAATTGACGGCTTGACCTTGAGCGTCCTTTCACGTCAAATATTAGCCCAATGTCCCGCGCCGCGTTGACTGCTTATTTCAATAACATAAAGTTCCTGAGAAAAACTGTTCTCGTTCAAGAAAACGATGTTGTTAACGCGTTTTCAGCCCTTAACCGGTGCGTCATTTGTCACTTTTGCAGTTATCGTTGCCCGCCCTTTGGAGGACTGTTTCAGGTTTTCCGTTCATATGTGAATTAATTGCGTTCATACATGTTAGAGATATGTTATATAAGTTTATTCGATACTTCATTTACCGGTTCATGTGGTCCTCCCCAGAAACCCACCTTTTCAAGGAGAAGAAATCCTGGCCTTTTGTTTTTTGAGTTCGTAGTGGGCAATATTAATATTGCTTCTTAAGAAATGAGTCACACTTCGTAATCATAATACACCTTTCTGTTTATGATTCCCTCAGTAAATATCTTTTTATGTGAGTCCCAAAAGGCCCTGCGCGACTTGCAAACCGTCTACTTAGGGATCGCGTATATCTTTTGTTGGGATTCAACGTAGGAATGCTCTCCCGCAGTCTATGAGGACCCTCAGTAAATATCTGTGATAAAGTCGTTGCCAAAAGAGGTAAAAATAGGAAGATCAGGTTTCGAAATGGAGGTACATCTTGTGGCTGTAGCCGAATTATCACCAGTTCCCGAATGGCCAGTAATTTAGCGCGTACTTGTGAGCTGGTAATTTTCTGACGCGTACATCCTAGGTACGCCTCTAGGCGACTGAAAGAAGTTTGGAAACAAACAGTATTTCATCGTCCGGAAGAAGTGTCGTGCCGCCCTTAACAGCATTTGTACGGGATGACGGTCATTTTAGCACGTCATTAGTATAACACATTAATCTCTGCATTCGTCGCGTCGTGGAAGAAGGGTTGGTGAGTCCTTAATCTTCACGTCCCCCATTGGGGACGTTTTGACCCTGACGATTATCGTTAACGTCTAAAGAGACTGTATCTATAGTCACAGTGGCGAAGGTCGAGTGCTTAACTTTGACTAGCGAACGGTGCCAGTCCTCGGCACTTTTATGAAATTGAAAACCGCCGCAGAAACGCCCTCAATATCTGGACGTTTGGAGACAGTTTTCCATCTCTCTTGTCCTCATATCGGTCAGTTCTTCCTTTTCACATCATTAGTGGCGACAATGAGGCAGTCTGTGAGTGCTCAAATTTGAGCCTCCCTAGGTGAGCCGATTGACTACTCGCAGTTTCTCAAATTGAAAGTTAGGAGGGATAAGGTCGTTGGGCAACCCTCACTGAGCGTACATGCGGCCCAGTGGGCAGAGGGAACAATGGTTTCAACTAACCATGTGCCATCCGTCTAGATTAGTAATCCCATCGTGAAGTGCGTGCCTACATCTCAGCCTTGTGCGATTGCTGCCAATAGATCGACACAGACAACTATCGACCGGCATTACGGCGTCGGTGAGCCGAAGACTGGGTCGCACGCACGCAGTGACCAATAAACATCGACTTAAACAAAGTTGAATAAGGCTAATGTAAGAAAGAGCACAAAAACGGTGTACCTTCAAAAATCCGTGTTCAGATGTGAGGTTTGTAAAGGTGGCTAACGTAGTGCCCGCCGACGAGCCCAAAGACCGTCGAGAAAACTACACTAAAGGGCAAATGAGATGTGAAAACACATGAATGGGAAAGGCGGTCAGGAAAATGCGCTTGACGACCACTAAGAGTGGTGCAAATGGCAGTATCACTGAAAGAGTTGCGAGTAAGGACCGGTGGAGGGAGGGGAGGTGGGATGGAAAAAGTAAGAGGGAGCAGGACATCAGCGCATTGTTGTCATTACGGCCGGTCTAGCGTTTCATGTGGAACAGCAGCGCTGTCCTGCGGAACGCCGACCACATTAAGCAAGTGTCGATATTGTGTGTGAGAGTATGCCGAACAATGTTTCAAATGGCGATTCTAGGAGCTTCCGCACGCGGTTACATCGGAGGAACACGAAAATGCAGTTGTCCAGGCCCTTTTCAACACAAGAATCGATGGATGGACTTCGCGGTGGAAGCGGAGACCGCGAAAGCATAGATAGTCGCAGACGGGGCATAAAGTTGCCAAGATCCTCATTGACACCGGGAGAGGTGGGGGGTGATCATATCGCTTGGCATTTGGAGTCTGGCAGTGTCGAGCATTAGTTCTGCTGCGCCGAGCCAAAATGCGACTTCGATGCCGCGCGAATGCTAAAAGGCGCCAGAGGCAGATGGTCAGAATAGTTCACTGGGTCCTTTGTGACTTGCAGAGAGCCCTTGAGATGACGGTGAAACGCCCGACGATGCATTGGCTGCTGGGTGGTAAGCCGTCGTCCGAATGCGTGAGGAGCCAAGAAAGATGAGGAGGTATTGGAGGCCTGAGGACTCGACCTGGACGCCTGGGCCAGTTGAAGTACTATTGATGGGATGTCGAACCTCCTGATCAAACGACTGAAGAAGACCTTAGGCGATAGTGTCCGCCCCCACATTCGATGGAGGAATGGCTTCATACCAGTGGGTGTAATAATCGATGCAGATAAGGCGAGTGTAACCGTCAGATGGGATCAGGAGGCCTATGGCATTCAGATGAACATGACTGAGTCGGGTGTCGAGGCTGGGAAAGGTGCCTGGTGGACTTGTGTTGTTGCCGAACCTTGTTTAGCTGGCAACTGGAACACGCCTGTGTCCAAGTTTGTACGTCCTTGTTCATGCCAGGCCATGCGAACCGTTCATCGAGAAGCTTTTGTGAGGCTCATATCCCAGCGTGGGAGATTCCATGGAGGGATTATAAAACAGCCCGTCGCATCGAGGTGGGCACTAGGGAGTAATAAGAAGTATTTGAGGGACTACAAAGAATTGTGACAGCACTGAAGGTCCGAGGAACTTCAAGGTGTCTAATCTTCCTTAGAGTATAATTTTCCAAGTACTGTCCCAGGACGGACCTCATCGACTGGTGTTAAGTGTGATTTGTGATCCCACAGCCGTCGTGGAAGTCGCGGAAATACTCCACAGTGAAGTAAATTGCCAGTAGTTCACGTGATACTGTGGCCTGGCATACTTTTTCGCTTTAATTTCTTGGAGAATAAGGCTAATGACATAGTCGAACCAGCTGGATGTTGTTGAAAATCCACACCAACAGCTGCTGTCGAAACATCTACAATCAGACACAGGAGCTTCAGGAGCGGGACGTATCCTCAAGTAAAGCCTTGATTCTCTCAAAAGCAGTCATTGCTTCGCCAGTAAACTCAAAGGGACCATTTGGGCTAGAAAACCTATTGGCGAACGACATCATTAGGTCAGCACAATCGGGTAGCCAAGGGGAGTTAAAGTTGACCATGTCAAGGAAACATGGCAATTGACGCTTGAGGGTTGGTGGACGAGAGACATGAATACTTTCAACCTTGGTCGACGGAGAACGCAAGCCCCCGGAGTCGACACAATAACCGGCGAAATCAAGGAAAGTCACACTTGAAACGCATTTGTATGGATTGATGATGATACTGCACACGTCGAGACGATCAAGCATCAAGCTGAGGTGTTGCTTGTGTTCCTCAGCATTCCGACGGTCCACTATGAGATCATCGATGTAGGCGTACAGAAACGGCATGTCACGTAATATATGGTATATGAACTCCTGGAATATCTGGACAGCAGCGCGAAGGTCGAAGTGTATGAGGCTGAATTCGAAGAGGCCGAACTGAGTAGTGGCGACATTTCGGGAATGTACCTTAGGGCGACAAATAATTGGTAGAAGGCATGCGCCAGGTCAGTTTCCAAGAAGACGGTTTTTTCGAGAAAGGCTTCGACAAAGTCCTGATGTACTAGGTACCGACTGAAAGTGGTGACGTTGCTGGGTCCACGGATCGCCAGTCGCCTGATGTTGCCTTGGGCCCCATATGAAGAGGGGACACCCAGAGACTGGGACGGTCATATGATGTTGAGTTGTGCCATGAGTTAGAACTCGGCCTTAGCGGCTCGCTGGCGGATCAGCGCCAGTCATCCGGACCAGGTGAACACAAGAACGCCTGCGGTGTAGGTATGACGCACAACATCGTGTTGGACTGCGGAACCGTTGTTTGGCGATGTTGGGATGTTGGAGGAGGCACTCTCGATAAGGGCGGGCTATATCTGTATCCAAAACAGATAATTTGCGGGAGGTTGTAAAGGGGGTCAATCCGTCAACGAATAGGCCAGTCGAGAGGCCGAGGAGTCGACCACACCGACGGTCCACGAGGAGATAAAACTCGGCTAGAAAGTTCGAGCAGAGAATTGCATTTGGGATACCAGCAATCACGAAGACCCAAGCGAACGATGAAGGCCAATGTTCGATGGTATGGACTGGATGCTAAACATGGGAATGGGAAAGCAGTTGGCAATTTGAAGGTGAAGACCAGTCTTGGGCCGAGGGCGGTCGGGTGGGGAGGGAAGAACCACGTCGATCTGGGCTCCGATGTCTACGAAGAAATGTTTGCGAGTCAGGCTGTCACAGACATAGGAGGTGCAACCAGATTTAAAGGAGACAAGAAGGTTGACTGCGCCAATCTTCAGGTTAATCTGTCCCATCCTCGGGCTTTGCTTCCAGGCGAAATAGCAAAGAGAGCTACAGCAAAGAGCTTTGCCGTAGAATGTGATATGATAAAGCAAGTAGTAAGTATGCTTGGGCGAGATCAAGGATTAGGCTGGACTTGCTGGGTAGGCTGCTTGCTGTCGAATGAAGTTAAATCTGATGGGGATTTGTCACTCCTGACTTCAAGTTTGAGAGAACAAATACGCAGGTTGGGATATCTCTTGGTGGAACTGTAAAATACTCCGTCACATCGAAGTGAACACGAAGGGGGTAATTAGAATTAGTTGAGAAGCCACAAGTTATTGTGCCAGCACTGGAGGTCAGACGAACGCCCACGAGTTGTAAACCTTCAACCGATTCTTTTTCACTCGGCGACCATGACAGAAAACTCGAATTCAAGGGAGAGCTAGAGTGCGAATAGTGAATTAATGGACAGCACTTCAGTCATCTCTTGCCATTGATGTGGCGCCTATGCCTGAGGAAAGATTCTGTAGAATAAACTCTGACCACTAGAGCGAGAAGTTTATTCGCCTGAACCTTCAGACTCTTACTCGAACTCAACGTTAGAGACGGTTTCGAACAATATCGATTTGATTGTCTCATCAAAAGTCCTTCTGGACAATGGAGACGAACCCAGTCAAACCTGAGAGAGTAACGTGATGCAATAGACGCATATTAACAATCTTCGGTCAACTATAGTCGTTTGCCAGGCATGGTTAGAAAATTGTTTGCATTTGTACGTCGTCTACACGCCTGACGATGACGACGACAACAACATAATAAACGTTGTTCCGTACCCAAGATATTTTTTCCCTTGATTATTATATTTCATGGGATGTCTGTTTTTTTTAAATGCATACATGCATGTCTGTTCGATCGTCAACGTCGACGTTCTCTGCGTGTCCCACGGAATGGGCGCAACACTGGCGTGCAATTAAATTAGTCAGGCACACTCGCGCAACATTCACCACACTCTCTCTACCCTCACCTACCTAGTTCCGATGACAGGGCAGTGTTAAGACAACCAGAGATGCACATAGACGCAGTAACTGGCAAAATTTAGTAGCCCGTCCACGGTGACACGTGACCTGGCCCCCACTCCAGATGTATCGGGCTCGGATCTCGCACAGATGAGAGTACCACAAGAGCCACATTAAGATGGCGCCATTACAGCCTGGCTGTCAGTCCGGAGAAGGACCAAGTTATCACGTCTGTTAACGCTTTCGCCATCATTAGTCCGAACGAGCTTCCGGAATTTATCCAACACTTGAATCCCGTCTCAGTAAATATCCAGAATGACAAAAGAAAAGACCGTTGTTTGTCGTTTCTGAACGCAGCTGTCTTCAGAGGAAGCGATGAGGAACTTAGAGCAGCCGTACTGCAAGTTTTCATAACAACTACTCTGTTTCACACAGTAGCCACGTAGAATCACTTGAACGCCATGTGGGAACGGATTTCAACATGCCAGGCGACAAAAGGTCCAGATTTCAGTTTCTTCGGAAATTATTCACAGCCGGCGGGTGCCCTGATAGTTTTACCGAAGAATATAGACGAAATGCCAGTAGAAGAAGCCTGAGGATGCAATCATAATTGAGCGATTGCTGACTTGTCCGAAAGGAGTTACTAAATTAATGAAAAAGTTGCAGTTGGAGTCGCTTACAAGACGGAAGCGACTATCCAATAGCAGCTCATTCGCCCAAACAACCCAGTACCAATTGGCTGAAAATTTAACGTCGTTTACCAGGTTGTGTGCAGGCATAGACGACGTAATTGTGTTGAGAGGAGGGATCCACAGCAGAATGCACAGACACGATATAACCGCGAGTTGGGAGTGCAAACTTTTCTGGACGTCTACCCGCTCGTCCTCGTCAGGCTGCAGCTTTCGATTGCGCGAAAATCGTGAGTCAATGAAATTACCCAATTTCGTGATTTTGTTATGATGCGTGGCATTCGACCAATAGACACATTAATCGGCCTTCCGCGTATCAGCCGTGTCGCTAGCGAGTCAGTGGTTGAGTTGAAGGTCACTCTCGATCGAGACCAGTGAAATGCCGACTGATTTGTGTCCTTGCTTTATTTTAATGCAGTGCACCCTCACACCCTAATTTCAGACTTTAAAGCTCTTCTCGACTCTTAGTGTTCGGTCATTTAGTTTAGTGATAGTATCTTTAAAACATTTTGTATTGCGTGCGGACACCTAATCACTTACTGTCTGTTTTTTTAACCAAAGTACCGTTAGCATCAGTATCAATCCTACTCCCGTCTTTCATTCCCCTTGTTAATTTGTACTAGGATAATGCGAAATGACAAGATTATTAATTCAATCAAACGCCAGGAATATTACGAAAAGCCCAACCGTATGCGCCGGAGAGTAATGTACGAGCGGTGCAAACGAATTTATGACAACGAAATGGCACGAAAAATCAACTTCGTAATGCGTACTGACCGAGCGGAACCATGGATTCGATAGTCGTTGTTCCCAACTGTATGTTGAATTTTTATTGCTACTCGCCCTGCTTTAGTAACATTTCTCTTTGTACAATAAATGGCCTTTTCGATTTTCCCGTTCGCCTTTTCCCTTCTGTACTGACATACATCGCAGAGAGTTTACATCTTCAAAATGCATAGTAAATGCATGGGCTTGTCCACTTCCTTGGTCAGCCACACTTTTTGCCAATGGCCGATAGTTGTTCGCCGTCTGTCACCCCATGCGTTTTTGTGACATTTCAAGTGTGTTTAATTTGTCTGGATGCGTAATGGTATCTCCTAAGTACTGTATAAGCACCAGAGGTAATACGTAAGGGTTGCGCTGCACCTCTTTGACGTTTATAGGTGAGCAGTATCACCGCATCAAGGGCAACAGAATTGGACTTGCGAAGCTGACAGCGAAAAACAAGCCTAAACTTAAATCATCCTTCCGGTATGACTCGAGGTATCTCGCGATGTTTGCGTATCTTGTGCGAAATGTCTTGTGTTTGTATTTGAATAGTTGGGGGCAGAGTCCTTGGTGACCCTATTTATGTACAATGATTTCACATATTCAAACTCAAAAGAAAGTTGCAAACGTTTAGGATATGCCCGTATCACAATAGAACCGTAATAATAAGGAAGCGCATCTGTCCACCATGAGTCAGTACGGAAAGATTGTGTATGACAATGCGTTTTACAAAGCTGGCTGTGAGTAGTCATGCTTTCAAAGTCGGTCTTGAAAATCAAGCGAGCAAGTTTTCTTTTACACCTAAACATTGTGTCAGCCATCGCCATCCCACTTGGTAGCGAGTTCCATGGCTGGATAACTCGTTGGCTGCAGAACTTCCTACGGTCTAGCCGCGTGCGCTCGCTCTTGACTTTGTAAGGATGACCGCATAATTGATTTGTACTGGCAAACTCAAAAAGTCCTCCGTTCTCAGTGAACAACCTTGGCTGTGGACAATCCGGAATGTCCAGAGTAGACTGCAGTTTAATTGACTATAGGATAGAGGGAATAAACCAAGCACATTCAGCCTCTCCTGGCTGGGAAAGTGCTTTGGGCCATCGACCATCTTTGTTGCTCTGCGTTGCACTTTCTAGAGTAGGTCAATATCCTTATTCATCCATGGTAAAATTGCTGGCATTTTTATATTCCAGGTGGGGTCTTACAAAGACGCCGAAAAGTCTTCCAAAGAATTCGGAAGGGAATATTTTAAACTCACGTCTGATCCAGTGTAAAGCATTAGTTACCCTCTGGACCATCTTTCCACAGTGTTCTGATGGCATTAAATTTGTGGTCGTACATACACCCATATCTTTGTCTCTTTCTAAAATTTCTAATGCAGTCCCGCTAATAAGGTACTGATGCTTGTGAAAGGCGTTTCGGCCGGTGCTTAGGTGTAGGACTACGCATTTGAACACACTAAACTTTAAATGCCAACTGTTTGACCAAACACTCAGTTTGCCGATTTTCGATTGCAACTTCCTTGCGTCATCATCGCACTTGACTTCACTCCATACTTTTATGTCATCCGCGAACATGGGAACCGCATAATCTTGTTCGCCGATGCAATTTTTAACATAAATCAGGAATAGTAGTGAGCCCAAAACAGAACCCTGTGAGACACCACTTTACACCTTTGCGCATTCCCAGGTAGAGTTACCAGGAGCGGCTCTTTGTACGCTGGATGACAGAAAACTCCCGATCCACTTAAATCTTGCTCCTTGAATTCCTGTATTTCAGATCTTCTGTAAAAGACCCTGTGTGGGACGCTATCAAACGCCTTTTTGAAGTCAGAGATTATGACACCCACTGCATAGCCTTTGTCCATTTCTCATGCGAATATAGAGCACTCGTTAGACAGGAGCGTCCTGAACGAAATCCGTGTTGGGCATCACACAATATTTTATTTATTTCCAGGCATTCCATCGGATGCCTTTTGCTAATGTGCTCCATTATCTTGCGCGCGATGCAAGTCGGACTGATGGGACGATAATTTTCGCAGTCAGGGTGTGAACCTCCTTTATGGGTCGGGGTGACGAATGCGCACGTCCATTTTTGTGGGAGCTCGCCTTTTTCAAATGACCTTTGAAATATTATGGACAGTGGCTCTCACAATTTATTAGCAAGTTCTGGAAGTGATAGGGCAGGAATTCTATCCGGGCTAGGCAATTTGGCAGGCTTCAGTCGGAGTAGGTCGACCCTAACTATAGCCGATGAAAGGTGTGGTTCCTCGATTGAGGAGGGTAGTGAGGAGGTAAGAGGGCGAAGGGGAGTAGGAGACATTGGTTGGCGAACGGATGGAGGGGCAAATATGGAATTAGGTTCTTGGATGAAGACAGACTGAAAGAAATCAGGATGGGGAAACGCTTTAACCTGGTCATCAGTCTCCAGTTTTCCATCTGCAGACCTAAGGACAGGGATGAGTTCCTGAGCTGCTTTAATACTCCGTATATGACCATATAGAATTTTCAGGTGCTTCAACGGATTTTGCCGTATGTTTCGTTCGAATCCCCTTCGCAGCCTAGAAGCCTCACTTTTACAAATGTTGCGTTGTTGCTTATATTCCCGTAAGTTCTCTTGGTAGACGTTAGCCTGTAACGCCAGCAAAGGCGATTATTTTTTTGAAAGAGGCCTGTAAGTTCGAGTTTATCCACTTTGGGCGGTTTGCAATTGTTCTTCTTCTGAGTGGACTGTTGGAATAAACAAGCTCTTTCAGAAAGGAACTGAAACCCAATTGTCGATTGCTCCACTATGCAGTTCTGTCTCCCACCTTACCGCCGACAATTCCCTCCTCATGAGACAATATTCCCTTTTCCAGACGTTTCTCTCTCACCTATCAGGCAGAATTGGTCTGGAAAACAGCGAACACTCGAAGTACGGCGCAATATGGGCGCTTGACCTTAATGCCGGTCGGTCCCGCAGGTTTAGCGCATCTTCCTCCTCTCGGACAAAAAACGCCAAAGCAGTTCGAATGTTGTCCTTCCTTAGCCCGACTTCCAAAGGTGACGTTCTAGTGGAGTTTTCCCGTTGCTTATTGAAGTAGCTTGTGATTAAAGTTACCTGGCAGTACCTGCGCGTTTGCCAATAAATACCCAGAGTGTTACAATCGCCAACAAGAAAAACGCATCTTTCTTCCAACTGACCTTGTACAGTTCAGGAATTAGAATGAGATCTTGACCAGAAGTCTGGTTAGGCGAACGGTACACCACTTAAAGCGTCAGTGGTCGGAAATACCTAGCAGGTATGGTGATACTTAGCAGTCCAACATCCTGTACAGGAATATGCACCTTAGCCATAGCGGTCAGCTTGCAAGTGGCGTAAAGAATGACTCCTCGGCTTGGTTTATCTCTCCTGAATTGCTGATGTCCTCCAAGTGATATTTCTGAATCTGCGATATCTTCAGAAAGCCACGTTTCGGTGAAAGCCATAATTTCATCAACTAGGTCTCTTAGTTCGTCGAGTTTGTTGAAGAGACTTTGCACATTTGCGGAAATAACCTCCAATGATTGTTTCGTTGGAGAGGCCCAGCCTTCATTGTGACAAGTCTTGACCACAGGAAAGGCTCCTTGGTCTGGGATTTTTGGCTGTTTTCGATTTTCAACCATTTCTCTCCTCTGGCAATTCTCTTCCACGATTCTGCTCTCAGTCCCCTCATTTTCAGTCTTCCCTCGGTTCGTAGTCCGCCTGACAAAACACTTCCTTATGTGAATTCCGTACGGCCCTTCTGCCTTCTAACAGAAGCGCTGCCTGGGCCTCGTTTAAAAAAAGCATTTAAAGGCCTTGGGGAGGCTTGCGGGTCACGGTCTGGGTTTACTTTGCCTAGTTAGAAAGCTTTCTTACGATGAATATTTCCCAATCCTTCAGGACGGCACTGGCGTATTCATGAACAATGTCACCCGTTCCTGCGGAATGCAGGACTTGGACTCTGGGCACCCCTTATTACTATATTTTGCTAACGATTTACGGACGACCTCTTTATTGCCCCACGCGCGCTAGGACGATATGTTGCCACTGTGATACTCCCGATGGATGATGACGCTCAGACGTTAGGCTGATTTTCGTCCGACGTTGGGGATGTAGGGCCTAAATTTTCGTATGGCGTATTGGCTTCGGCATGGAAACTTTCACATTCATTGTCCTGCTGCAATGCACTATGCGAAGAGTTTTCGTGTCCTCTTCCGTAAACGGACTATTTAAGGCACTTTCCAACTGAGTTGGCCTTAAGATGAAATGGAGTGACAGCGTCTCCCTCCAAAAATAATGGCGAGCCCTTATTGTGTTTTCTAACAGATGTTTTTGAGGTTAACCCTGACTTTCCCATCTTTAGCGCCTGATGATTTGGTAGGTTTATTTACCGTTGCAACTAATGAAATCGGGCTTATTTTTGTTATATTAACGTCGGCTGCTGCATTATCCTTCGGAACTAGTTTGTCTTGAGTTTCCCCTGGAGACAACTCGCTTCCTCTACCTGACTGTCTTTGAATTTTCCACGACTGTGCCTTCACTAGGAGGATACTCTTCGCCTGTCTGCGGGAAAGTTGACGGATTATTAAGGGACTCTATGGTACTGCGCTTCAGAATAGCCATAATTATGTCAGTCAGTAGGCCCTGCTTCTGATTTAGAGTCAAGACTCGCCTGTTAAATTCTCCGCAGCCAACTCGGTTAGATCACAGTTGGTAGCCAGGAATGTGGAGGCAGACGGCGGGGTCCCTGTCTTACGGGAATGGTGGGAAAGTGGGTTATATTGGTAGGGTAAGTGGAAATGCTGCTGGACGAATGCTGGAGTTTCGGTTAAAAAATAAAGTAAACAAAAAAGTGTTGAGAAGTTTTGGTAAAGTAGAATAATGGCAGAAATTGTAAAAAATCCCGCGAAAAAGAGCACAGCCTATGGAAAATGATAGAGGTAAATGGTGATAGGAAAACCCTAGCCTTAACCTTGGCCCCAGCCCTAACCTTAACCCCAATCCTAACGTGAACCTTAACACTAAACATAGCCGCAGCCTTAACCTTAAACCTAGCCTTAAACCTAACCTTAACCATAACCCTAACCTTAACCTTAGCCGTTAACCATTAATCGCTAACCGTTAACACTAACCCTGAAGCCGAACCTCAACCCTAAATCCAAACCATAATCGTAAATCTACACCCTAACCCTAACACTGAAGCCGGACCCTATAACGCAAATCCTAATCCTAAAACGCGACCTACGCCTAACCATAACCCTCACTAAACCCAACAACCTGACCGAAACGGCCGACCTACCTCACGCACTAGAAGCACACCTACTGATAACCAGTTTCCTAGGCAGGGTAAACACACCCACTGATAACAAGTAAGTACGTCGACAGTATCAACGTACAGGGCCTGGCTACCAACTGCGATCTTACCCTTATTTCCTGTTGTGTCACGTAGAGTCTACAATGCTTAATCTCCTTGGAGTCTAATGATCCCGTCGGCATTTTAATGGATTATGAACCGTTCTCAGCTGCTGTTCCGTAGTTAACAAATTAGTCTGACCGACCGTTCGTCCGTGGGGCAGTGTTTAACACCCTGTCCTTTACGTCCGTAGGTATCGAGTTCGAATCCCAGTTGTACTATTTCTTTGAGGGCGCTTTTTATGATTGAATAGCTCATTGCTGATAGTTTTCCAAGTTACTAATCTGTTCTAGACTAGTGCTGGATATTTTCAGCAAATTGTTAGGATAGATAAGTTGCCAAGTATGAAGCTAGGTAGAAAATGACTCAGCCGTTTATAGTTTTCGATGTGGGTTTTGGAGAAAAGCTGTCACGTAGTGAGCCTTGCCCAGATAGATGGACGATTGCAGATCGCTGTTGAGGTTCAATTTGATATACTTCACCCGCACAAATTGAGAGGAGTGATCACTGAATCTGTTCTCTGTAAGATTCGAATGGGATTTTCCCCCTGACACAATAGGAAATATCTTTAGGATCCAAATATTACAAGAATTGCAGAACTCTAGAGTTGTTGCACTCGAGGTCCCTATAGGGATTGGATTCATAATCCATTGTTATTATAATAGCAATGGGTTATGAATCGGATCTCAATCAGAAGGAAATCGAGCCGTCAATTCCGTTGGGTCGCACGCGAATCAAATCCGCATTTGTTAAGCGAAGTGGGCGCGAATTGGCTCTGACGATCCGTAACTCAAATTTTCATCCAAGTGACAGTCTACTTATACCCATGATCAGCGACCCCCAGACCCACTACCCGGTTTGGCCGTTTACTGCCCAGCAAACGTACAGCCAATAACTTTTTTTACACTGCAAGAAGGGTAGCCGTTATGGCAAATATGAAAAATGTATTTAAAAAAATTTTTGGAATTTAAAAACTTGAAATACATCGTTTAGTTGATGGCCCCGCCCTCACCATCTCGATTTTGCGAATCTGCAAGGGAAACATGTACAGCCATTAGGCAGCATCCGAGTAGGATGAATATAGCATATTAATTAGCAATTTAAAAAATATATTGTTTCGATTGACTGAAGTTCTGCTGTAAGTTACCATGTCCATAATGATAACTGTGTTAGGCTTTTGAAATTCCAAAATAGCACTAATGCAAATATTCATAGTGTGATCTTAATATTTATCGAGTACAAATATGAATGCTATGTATAGCTGATAGGCCATAGCAATGATTGACTCACTCTCTGTCTGGGCCTTAAAACCGCGTTTTAATAAGCAGTCATATGCCCGTTTGAAGACAATTTAAGAGCCCTCTCCAACTGGTGACGGTCGGAGCGCTGTTCTGGGTTCCAGTGGTTGAAGACCTTTGTAATAATTTTTATAAGTGTACATGCAAAATAGGTCTTACCCAGATCCAAATTTTAAAGAGGCGTTCCGAAGACTGGCCTCTTACCCCGCTGCCGACCGTAGAATTCTATGGGTAATTCTTTCAGAGAACAGCGCTCAGAATACTCTATCAGCGAAAGACTATCGTGTCACCGCCGAGAGTAGATAGGTATGCCATCTAGCAAAGTAGTGCACAGTGCATGACCACCAATCTGGGCAACCTGTGAATGCCAACGAAGCGTTTCGTGTGATTTACAAGGGCCCACCTAACTACCCTAAGCGACTGTATCAGCGCCTACTAGGAACAGCAGAAGCGACAGCCATCAGGCTACAGATTTGGACGCTCTGCGTCTGCCGTGAACAAG
>CACRXP010000238.1:281549-292828 GCA_902702965.1 Spirometra erinaceieuropaei | reverse complement strand
TTTTTCGAAAGCCGACATTGTGAGATAACTGAATTATTATAAGATTATGCTGCATGATGATAAGTTTTCCAGCGCTACTTAAATAATCTTTTCGAGAGGAAAACACATTTCGGAATTTCGGTTGACATTTCTTGGTTTGGGCCACCTTACGTACAGCTGAATTTTCACTGGCACAACGTAGCCGTTGAGCTGACTATAGCCTCTGAAATTTAGATGTTTTGTGTTGACGCTCTGGCACCCTGAATCAATGAAGTATACAACGGGCGTCAAAATATAAAATTGTTCCTAATGACTAGAAATCCATCATCGTTGTGTCTGTCTTTAAGAAAGTAGACAGATCAGAGCGAGAGACGTGGTGTGGCGTATGACTTATCACCTTTAAGCCAAAGGTCTTGGCCGCAGTCATATGAAGGCGGACCAGGATGAGCGTAATTTGACCTGGGTTCTCCAACCAAATTAGAACATTGCGGCATGTTTTTGAAATCTGTCATTATCAACAGCAACATCTCACCGTATTATCAATTGGACTATAAAGATCGATTTCCTTTTTTGTGGGTCTTTGTGAAGGATAAAGGAATTGAATCGTAAGCTGGGAAAACCCTCTTAAGTATAAAAACCGCCCACCGTTCCACGTGGGCAAGAGTTTTATTTAACACCAATAACCTCTGAAATTTCGATGTTCATTTGGAGTTCTACAAGGTTGTTTTTTCAAGTTCCTTTCTTGTAATCACGCTTTCAACCGGATTCTCAGAAGAGACCTATGAGGTTTTGACGGTGTAGAATTTATGACTAAATGACTGACCTCGGTTGCGTCAACAATGCCGCCCTGGAGGAGTAAAGTTTACGGCATACAGAATGTGGTGACATGAGGTAAGTGAGTCGTTAAATCAGGTGGCCTGGCCAGAAACGTCGAGAAGACCCAACTCTTTATGCTGATCCCTGAACAGTAAGAAAACCCTCGGAATTAGTTGCTGGAACTTTGAAGAAATCGGCAGCTTCAAATATGTCGAGACAGGGTTTCCGGCAAATGAGCAGACTAAGGACGATATCAGTTTCCAAGTAAAGTCTGCTTAGTGTCTTACGGCCTTCCACGTCCCCTTGTCGATAAGGACGTCCGCGGGTATTGTGTATCTGTCCGATCACTATTCCTGCAGTGATCTGAACGGTGGAATTTGCGTGTTAAATTTGTACAAAACTTTGAGGTTCTTGATTGCGACTACCCAAAAGCCATTCCTTTTGAAGTTTGTCGACTGTTTCGCAAATGAAACAGTCCGAACTGACCAGAACGTCATCGTTAAAATATCCCACGAAAGACGACTGAGGTAACTTGGATAGGCTCATTGTCTTTCGCATTGTGAGTCCAGTGCCGTCGATCTTCATTGGGCGCCGCTGGCCATCGGAAGACGTTGAAAAGTAAGTCAACTCCAAGTCTGACTGGATGTAGTTTGTCAAGGCACGGGTGGGAGTTTTTGACCTTTTTTGTTCGTTCTCCATTGCTGGACGACAGAAGTGTTCGAGGTCCGTTCATTTGCTGCTGCAGTTCATCGCGCCTCGGTAGAGGGCATGATCCCAGCTGTAACAGGTATAAGTAATTGGTATGTATTTTTCTACTTACTTTCTGACTGTAATAATCTTAAACACTAACAGCCTGCAGGAACGTAGAGTGAGAGGGTATGTAGATAATGCTAACTCGTAAACGACTGGAGCTTACTCGGCCATATTTTTAGCCCCTTGAAGAGGCTTGCACGAGATCTCGTTTACTTTGACAAAACACCAAACAAATAAGATCATTATTCGAGGAATTTTGAGAGAATCGAGAACGCCAGTATCAGTTTCAAATATGACAAACTAGGTTTCCTTTTCTCATTGATCCTGTTTAAAAGTATCCTGACTTTCTCCTATGTTTTGATTGTGTCGCATTCTTAGTGACATGACTATACTGCTCGATGCGTCGGACTTCCACATTTATTAAAATTCTTTAGAAATTAAGCTTATACGTCGGATTCTAGTCCTTATGTTTTCCTCATCAGTATTTTTCGTTTGATGCGTCTAGACAGACAGTTCAAACAATCTCTGACTACATTTTATTTGCTAATTTACTTATTAGTTTGAAACGTTTCTCAAAAACACCTTTATCACTCAGAGGCGTGAGCGTCAGGCAATTCCATGCGCTCATACTAACAGTAAACTACTGCTGTAGATGTACACTTGTACTTCTTATCGAGAGCCCTGAGCGAATCAAGAGTTTTGTCTCAGCCGCCTTCGTCAACCTGGTCCTCGAATTTCGTCCGCAAAGTCAGATGATGAATGATATGAATAATCATGCTATCGTTTTAAGGACTAAAACCATTTAGTACTTTAGCATGCTGGCTTATAAACTGACGCAGTTTTGCACCTCGATTCAAAACGGGCTGATGACCATGCGGGACAGTCAACCAGATAAACACTTGAACGTCGACCGATTCATCATATTCACAGCACGTGCACGAGACAACAGCTCTGACCACTGGCGCTGCATGAAGCAGCTACTAGAGGTTCGGCTCACTGGCTTTACTTTTGTAATTTCAATTATCTATTTTAGTCACACAGCGTCAAACGGCGGAAAGGAAATCCCACAGAAAATGTCTCCGCCAGAAGTGCAGTGTATTAGTTTAACTTTTACACTAATGACTGCCCGTTGGTGGCCTGTTCATATTTTACGTTTGGTCTGCCGAAGCTGAAGACTTTCGGCCCAAATTATCGTATCAATTTTAGAGGCAAAGACAAATCGTTTTGACTAATTTTTCCTAACTTTATACGTTAATTTTAGTAGCTTTTGTCAATAAAGTGAGTGACCGACCTCATGAAATGTTGGCTGAAATTCTGAAATGTGTTGTCGATTAGGAAGGATTCCTTAGGGGCGGTTGTAATACTGATAACCTTGTGGCACAATCCTATAATATTTTGGACTCAGCAGAATGTCAGCTTCCGAATACACTGCTCTTCAATCTCCTGTAGAAACCGTACTCGGTAAAAATGACTACTCAAGTAGCATATATTTTTCCCAATGATTGTCGATGGCCTCGAAAATTCAAATATATTTTTTAAAAACCACGAATAAAAATATGCTTTCTTTTAGGCGTTTGAGGGATAATTACGTCGTCTTTATATTTTATTCTCGAAAGGGGAGTATAATTAGGTTTTGAAAAGGTTTCTAATTATGACATTTTTTTAAGACCGCGCAATGTCCATTCATATAGCATCGTACTCGTCCATTTACCACAGCTCCTCATAAAATGTACAACGTTGTCTGCATCCATTGTAAAATTGCATGGACTCTATATAATATCATTTAAAGGACACAGAAGAATATGTGATTTTCTTTACGCGGAATGCGTGCACCTTGTAAACTGAAATCGCTAAGCGCTAATGGAACAACAGATTAGGCTCTAAACTGGTCATGAATTAGAAACCTTTTTAAAAACTTAATTGTACTCCTTCGAGTATAAAATATGAAGATGACAAGATTCTCCATCAAATGACTGAAGGAAAGCATATTCTTATTTGTGGTCTCTATCAAATATATTTAAATTCGCAAGCCCGCCGATAATCAGTTGGAATAGTACATTCTACTTAAGCAGCCATTTGTTTTCAAAGTATGGTTTCTACAGTAGATTGAAAAGCAATGTATTCAGAAGCTGACATCCTGTCGAGTTCGAAATATTATAGGATTGTGCCACAAGATTACCATTATTACAACCGCGCCCAAGTCATCCCTCTTAATCGAAAACACATTTCAGAATTTCAAACAACATTTCATGACATTGGTTACTCACTGTAAGTAACATAGAAAAGTCTTCGATTCAGAAGCAAGTTAATAAGCCCAGACATTTCGATTTGCAAAGATTCGACCTGTGGCGGATTTATTCACCTGACAGTGATTTTAAAATGAATATTACGAAAGCAGTTCATGAGTAAAAGTTAACACTTTGTTTAAAAGAGGAAAATTGTTGAGTTCAGTTAAAGGCGTTTAGGTTGTGAAACGTCTTTCGGTTGGTTCACTATCTTTGCTGTGAAAACAGATGGAGAACGTGAAATATCACCTCCGAAAATCCCCAATTAGGAATCTTTAACAGAACAAAATTTTAAGGAAATGTTTCATTGACCCATGAGCACATGTATTGAAGGCCTTCATCATGAATCGTCTTCCTCAGCAATGAAGTATCAGGTTTAGGTTAGTCTAAAGATAAGGCTTGGTAATTTTTTGTAGAGCCGCCTAAACCCTAAAACTTACCACATAGGTTAAGGCTTTCAAAGCCGTCTTGTCCTAAATGTGCTTAATAACGCCGAAACCGTAAAAATTGCACTAGATTTTGGCGAAGAGTTTTGGTCATTACAGATACAAACGCCTTCGGAGGCCGTAACGTAGTTTTACGAAACAAGAAATCTCCTGAATTGCGGTAAACAATAGGCTTATGGATACAGCCAGCGGTATTTTGGCTTTTTACTCCCATAATAGGCTTCTGAAAATCCACAAATGCCTTACTGCCTTACTATGCTCCGCGGTAGTTCTTTGAATGCACTTCTCTCAAGGATGATCTGTCGGCCTACTGAAATGTAATCAAGGTTACAATGCTTAATTTACTCCGTTAGCCACACGGACATGCATTATGTAGTTTTGCACATGACGTTCGCTCATTTGACGCAAATTTTGACGTTTACGGCATTGCGGTTTTCTTTCAAATTTTCTATTTCCTACCAGTGTAATATTGCTTTAGAATCTTTAGTCGGTCATTCAGCTAATTAAAAGTTGTACTTTTTCAACTAAACTATTTAGCGAATGAATTCGAATAATGATCTGTGTTGTAGAAAATGATTCGTGGATTTATGTATATTTCTTGGGTTAAGTCACTTGGTGTAATTGGAATTGAACAATTTTTATAATGTGTCGTCCCAATATACAACAACAAACGGCAAGGAGAAAGATGCCGCGATAGTTTCTGACGCCATTAAATGTTTATAATTGCAACCTTTGATTCTGTTAAAAGAAAACTGGAACGTTGGTAGTAACTGTCAGGGAAATAAATACACGCTTCCAAAAACTTTTTGTCTTACAACCACACCACTTAACGGGACGATCGGATAGTAAAAGCAGCGCATCATATTATCCATTCCGACTGTAATTGTCCAGCCCATATGAACAAGACATATCGTAATGCACTTACGTAAAGTATACTGATAACATTAAGTGCGCGGTCGTGGCTCCTTAACCCATTCTCAACTATGTCGTTTTTTCCTCCGAATATCTTTTCTTTTTCATTTAAATACGGATATTGGGTAGGAAGTTTAATTTGGGCGGGCATGGACAAGATGAGAGACAGGGCAACTCCTGGGTGGAGTGCCAGCGGAAAGGTCAAGAAAATGACGATATTTTAAACGAGAAGTAAGAAATAAACGCCGTGTTCAACCCCCGTACTCAAACCGAAACTGGCATGCACCAGTCTGAATGGCCACTCGTGATAACCCGTACGACTTGAATTGACTATTATGTGAACATGGCACTCGACTCTAGTAAAACTTCTCATGCCGAAACCCTTGCGATTTCGATTCCAGCATTTGACCCTGCGGTTACTCACACTCGCCGCCTGAAATAATTTGAAATCCCATTCACTATCTAGTGACACTTAACATTAAATAAATCTGTTCGGGTGAGCCCATCTTCCTTTTCTTCAAATCATCAGACCGGATCTATCAACTTTGCCAATCTGAACAGATTTTTGAGCCATTCGTGCAGGGCGCCGCTGGGAGAAATTCGTCCTACAGATTGCGTCAACACACGCGCAACTGCGCTTCCTCCACCGTTGCCTTGACAACCAATTGATCCCAAAGATCGTCACTTAAAAGCCTCCTGTGAATTTTGCTCTAGCAAGGGCGACTGTAGCCCGACTTGGCAGAAAAATGACGATAGTGCTACTTAACGATTTTCATCAAAGACTAGAACGCTACGACTAAGAAATGAACAATCTAAATGTCATCTCCGGGTAGCTGTCGGTGAAGAATCGAATGATATTGAGCTAACGATTCTCAGACATGCTCAGAAAGTACCTGTCAAAAGAGACAAGGAATTATCTACAAAATTGGATAAACTTCGAGTACCAAACCCAGACAACGCGTCAGGCGTCCTGGTCCACTACTTCTTCTCCAAATCCCACGCAAACACACAACTTTCAGTTCTTGAACGTGAGGCTACATTTGACACAGCAGATGCCCCAACCACAGAGTTTGTTGCTGCCTTCGAATCTGTTTTTCAATTAACAAAGGCATCAGAAGAGACGAAAAATTTGATCCGTCACCAAACCTCCTCGTCGTTTATGCGACACAAGAGGTGCGAAACTATTATCAATGCGGAACAGCAAGCACTGAAAAGCCTAAAAGTAAACAGGATATAATTACTCTGCCAGCTGAAAAAGGACATACAACAGTTTTGCTAGACAAATTGGATTACTAGAACAAAGTACAGGACTTAGTCGAAGACCACCATTCCTACAAACGATGCCGCGCCAGCGAAATGAAAAATCTAATCACCCGGATAAACAAAAGCCTTGAAAATCTCAGGGCCAAGGGGGCGATTACGCTCAACGACTGGTTCTCCATGAAACCCACTGACACCGCCACGACTCGTTTTTACGGTCTTCCGAAGGTACGCAAGGGAAATGTCCCACTCAGACCAATCATATCCCTTCGCGGCACTCTGATGTACAGTTTGGCAAAATGGGTGTCCGGTCGTCTTAAGTTTTTGGCCGCGGGTTCACCAACAACAGTAGCATCTGCGAACCAATTCCTCGAGCGCATAAAACATCTGAAGTTAGAGCCAGACGAATCCATGGTATCCTTTGATGTCATTTGGCTCTTCACCTCCATTCCACAGCAACTAACAATAGACGCTGCGGACCGACTACTGGCAGAGCGCTATGATTAGAGGGACAAGCCCCTGAAGTCTGAACATCTGCTCGAGTTTCTGTGATACTGCCTCAAGATCTACTTCACCTTTGGTGGACAAATGTACGAACATATAAAAGGCACTCCTATGGGCTCCCCTCTATCAGGTCTAATCGCAGAAATAGTTCTTCAACGGACAGAACACTTGGTGTTCACCAAGTATCATCCAAAGTTCTGGGCTCGCTATGTCGATGACACCTTCGTCGTTGTCAAAATAACTGACACTGAGCACCTAAAAGAACTACTGAACTCGGTTGACGCGAATATCCAACTTGCGGTGAAAGCAAAAGCAAACAACCAACTTTCCTTCCTTGGCGTGCTTGTGTGCTTATGTATAGCTGGACAACTGCAAGCCGCAGCATTCCGAAAATCCACTGATACGAGACAGAGCCTACACTTCAACAGCAACAATCCTCTATCCCACAAACGTAGCTGTGTCCGCACTCTATTCCAAAGAGTTGAAATACACTGCACACGCCAGAAGATCAAAGAGCCGAACGAATGTATCTTCAGAACCTATTTGTAGCCAATTGTTATCCCAGACATTTTATCGAGAGAAGCAGACGTCGGGCGCACAGACGACGGCCAAATTAGCAGCAACCTGAAGTCCGGAGGGCCTTTCCTTACGTTAAAGGGGTCTCTCGATTGTTACAACCTCCCAGAGTAGGCATAACCCGCCGACGCCAGGCAACAAGTTGACGCCGTCTGATGCAACCTAAGGACGCATTGCCACCCGCTGAAACCTCAGCAGTTATATACAAAATAAATTGAAATGAGGGCGACTGCAACTATGTGCGAGAAACCGGGCGGAAATGGCAGACTGGCCTACAAGAGCGCAAATCGGCTACTCGGAGGTTAGACCCAAACTCTCAAGTAACAAAACACGTTGGATAAACTGGGCATTTTTTGGATCTCCAGTGGGCTACCATCTTAGGCCGGGGCAACACAAAAGCATAACGACTAACTCTCGAGGCGTGGTTCTCCGATGCCCACTCTATCAACAGGCATCTGGACCTTCCTGCAGCTTACAAAATTCTGCCTCATCACAATCGTAGAGCTCAGGGTCCAGTAACCGCACTGGACTTAAGAAGGCCATACGGAGACGGTCCGAGGGCGAGTGTACTCGGTGAGGAAGATCGAGAACCGCCAGACCGACCACCCGACACTGGTTCAATCACCTCCCCCCAACGGAGTGATGACTCACAAAACACGTCCCTCAACCGCCCCCCTAGAGGCCGAGGCAGCGAGATGAGAAAAAATCGATCAGCACGAGGCCGACCAACGTCACACGCCACTTGGGATTTCTGTTCGACTAATTGTATTTTACGCTTGGACAATGGAGAGCCGACCGAACCCTTCGAAGCGTCAGCATCTAAATAAACCTGTTCCGGTGAGCCCATCTTCTTTTTCAAATAGAGGTTTTGATAGAATGGGTAACGTCGGTTGTTTTCAACACTTTTAAAATATATATCTGACTCATGATTCGCTTTATTGCGCGGCTGCGTTTGCCAGGCGAGCACTTAAGCCCATTGACGGTCTTAAATTCTGTACGTTAATTGGTATTTATTGCAAGCATAATTCTAAGTAAGCAGTGCACTGGGCATTGGTTAAAATCTATTGATTCGATCGTTGCTAGCACGTTATGTCTGACCCAAAAATTACCTATCTATTCTTTATCATGAAAGCATTCTCGCTATGAGGTTCTACTTTCAGTCGGTGACATTAAAGTATCTTCAATGGCAAGTTCCAAGTGACTCAGTCACGCATAAATGCCGGTAGTCCTCATTCCGGCAGTAAACGCCGGTTCGATAAATGTACAACATTGTAAACTCTGTCAGCAAATACTTTTACACATGCTCGTCTCATTTCCTTGATCCGAATGTGTCTTTTATGACATAATAAACATGTTTGAATGTTTTGGACCAAAACCTATTGAAGTATCGGTATTTTTTGCTCCCTTTTGTTGCTATCACATGTTTGGTGGTCTAATAGAAAGATTCAAATGGAATGGCCACTGTCTTTTTCTGTCAAGTTGCCCATGCTTCTCTTTAGGGCCCTAATTTTGCATAATCAGTTATATAAATATTGGACAAAAATGTTGGCAGAAATCGTTCACCTCAACTGTTCGCCAGAATGGCGAGTTGAGCAGCGGATAAATACTTAAATAATAGGATAGTTCATTTATTTATTTGGCTTTTAATAACTTTCTGTCGAAGCTATTCCTGACATATAACTTCATAATTTCTTATACATATGTATACACAGAAAGGAAAGAATTATTAATCCCAAAATATCCTAATGGGTCGGATCTCGACGTAGTAATATTAACCTCGAATTATATGAATCCCTTACCACGACGCAATTTTGGAGAAGTAAATTCCAAAGTGCTGTGAGCGAACGCAGCTCATACAGCAGCATTTGTTTGCAAGTTTCGCAAAAAATGAGACTATTATAAGGCTGCCTCAGTCTCGTCCAAAAGCCCAACTGAGATATTCGACGGAACGTGTTATTACTTAGCGGTTCAAAGCTAACAGTCCTAGGCGCATTATGCGATGCCATACTGCAAAGAAACTCTCGTCGCAAGATAAGCATGTGTGCACATTTCAAGAAACCAAATGCCTTATTGGTGTGATTATGGGCATAAGTGCAGTTGTAAAACACTTAATTCGCTTTCAGTCTCTCGGTATGTTCCACGTTATTCTTTCTTACCATGTCTACATTAAGTCAGACCGCCTATCAGTGATGCTTCGCATTTGAGGCAGACGAAATTGTGTATACTGCAAGAGAATTCAGGTCATCAAAAAGGTCTGATTCAGTTGAATGATTTTGCAGCTGTGGCTTGCAAATAGCAGGTAGAGTTGTGGTCGCCACCCCCCATAGTGCCTTTCCCTGCCTTCATAAATTAGTAAATTTTTTAAAATGCAAGTTTTGACGAAGAAGCAGCAAGTTGTCTGGATGCAAAGGAAACCTTTTTAAGTTATATTAATCCTTAAACTCATAAAACAGATGGTGAATTTTCTTTTCCATAAAATACAAATACCTCCAATATGTCCGCCTTCAGTGCCCGGTATGGGCACATAAATTTGCAGAAACAATTGTGAGGGCGATAGCATATGATCATTGTCCCAGAAAAAGATAATTGAATTTTTAAAAGTATACTTACACCACGCGAACGGATTGTCTTTATTAAGTACGTTGCACTGCATCTGAGCGCTTTTGTTATTTCCGCCTATGTGGCAGAAAAGACGGTTTCATTGTCCTTGCTATCGTTTTCATTTTTAAATTGTATTCGCCTGGGCAATATGGTTTTATCAAAGTTTTTCAACAGGATTTAATAGAGAGCGAAAGTTTTTCCCTTGCATGTCACCCAGGACAAATGATGCAGTTGAAGTTACAGACTTATATACAATCTCACATTTGAACACGGGAACGATTAAATATTTATTCATGTCCATGCATTGGCCGTTCCTTTAAATATTAAAAGTTGCATAGAAAGCTTTGCCCTCGAAGGGTATGACTATGTTCTGATGTACAAATGTGCCCTTATCTCCATGTCCTCCGCTTACAAATTTTCGAAATTATTAGCTCGATATTTCTCCACTTTAAATACATTGAAAACTACAAGGTGGGGAGTAAAGTGCGAGACTCACGAGCGGAACAAATGCCTGTCACTTGCGTCATTCAGCTGTCAAATCGTCGGCGAAACAGATGTCTGAACTTTTTGTTAGCATCTTTGTTAGAAATAAGATATAGCCATCAACCATTTAACAGTTTACTACTACTGCTTGTATGCGAACACTAGGCGGTTATAGCATAGACGCTGACCTTTAGTAGTCATATCCGGGGCAGCTAAGTCCGTGTCATTGCCTGTACATTTTTCAGAATCGTTTGCTTGATACATACTTAAATATTAGTTGACTGAATGTTGACCAAAATTCTGAGATGTGTTTTTAACTCCAAAAAACACTGTAGTAGGGCTGCAATATTAATCATTTTGTGACAGGATGCCAAAATATCATAGTAACAATTTGATGCCGGTTTCGAATGAGCTTCTTATCAGCTCTCTGTGTAGGCTAAATTTTTTAAAAAACGACTACCTAAGTAGCATGAAATTTTCCCATTGATCTTCGATGCCCTTGTAAATTTGAATATGTCCTTTAAAAAATGCACAATAGTATTCTTTCGTTTGCAACTTTGGTAGCAGATTACGTCTTCTTTAGGATTATGCTTAGATTAAGAACTTTTTCGGTTTTAAAGGAGTTTCTAACCATGGGATTTTTAAGACCGCAAAATATCCAGTC
>CACRXP010000238.1:205653-229358 GCA_902702965.1 Spirometra erinaceieuropaei | reverse complement strand
TTGGGCTCCAGTGTCCACAAGGAAACGTCTGCGAGTCACACTACCGCAGACATAGAAGGTGCGACCAGAGCCGAAAGAGCCAGAGAAAACGGTCGCGTCTGTTCTCTGGCTGACTGGTTTCCCTATTTCGACTTAAAAAGGAGGGCGAGGAACAGCCACGGGCCTTTGCGTCGAAATTTGTATGATACCAACAGATATCGGCAGTCCGAGGTCGCGAGCTAGAACAACGACATTGCGAATCCATTGCAATTTTCTGGAGTCCGGCATACACCTGCTGCATCTACGTCAACTGCCCACACTACCCACGAGCATTCAGTCACTTTATAGGCCACCTCACCATATGTGCACCTCTGCAAATCTGCAGCAAAGAACGGAAGACCAAAGCCCATCACCACACACGAACCCGCCCCGCATAACCTACTACGGTTGCGAAATGGGCACGCGTCCCGTGTGTTCTTCGGTTGCTCCTCCGTGTGGTCTCTGTAGTACTCTAGCACTTGTGACATTCGAGTTGCCCTCCCCCGCCCTTTTGTGAGAAATCCTGGTATGTTGTGCAGTATGCCAGATCGTGTGTAGCAAGTGCAGAGAGCCTGTTTGGCTCTGTCAGCCACTGAGCCCAATCCCAACATCAGGTGAGAGGTCAAAGATTGTGGGGTGGGCTCTGGGGAGTCTTCCCCACGACAGTCCAGCGATGTCTTCCCTGTAAACAACCAGACGCACTTTTGCACTATCAAGGTTGGCTAAACGTCGGGCTTGGAAGGCAGTCAAGGGGTGAAATAACTCGGTCCTCCTCTCAGTACGGAGAGGCAGGCTACCATGACTCCTTCTTATTGAAGTCTCGATGTCACTCCTACTCAAATGGGATCCGGGTCGTTCCCTTCTTGCTTTGTGAAAATCTCGTCCATCGTCCGCGGACCAGGCGGATATCGCACACGTAGACAGACGTTTAACTTTGCCAGCCAACATGCCCGATTCCGTCTCCGATCTATCTTGAGACCGTGCCATGAGGGTGAAGGAAAAATGAGCGTGGTAGACACAGAGCAAGCCTATTAACACTATAAAATAGTTTGCGTGCAAGTAACCCCCCGAGCCCGTCACGTTGTGCGGCAGACGGCGGATGTCATCGTTCCGGGCGGGCGGACTTTCGTTACTCTAGATATGAACTAACTACCTGAATCAGCCTATGTATAAGTACTCACCGAGTTCATCGTTCGGATTGCTGGGGACCGTCTGTTCAGTGCTTTAAATACGTACTATGACCGTAGTCATGTCTACTCCAACCGATCCGGATTGTTTATCGTAGGTAACCTCTCCATACGGGGCATTCTGCACAACAGAGTACTTTCTTTAATGTCTTTTGGTGCAGCGGTCATCTACATGACTGCATCGATCAACGGGAACGACCGTACATCTGCTACTTTGGTCGCCACCCACGACATCACGTACTCCCGGTCATAATTCTATCGCCAGCGCACATGCAGGCGTTAATTCTGACGATGCCCACCGTGTGACCTATGGGAGGGTAGGCACAGGAACGGCAACTTCTAAGTGAATCAGTTTTTTGTGGTAGTGGACTTGCGCTGCGTCAACCGCACTCTGTCCTCCTCTCCCATATGAGCCCGTTGTCAGGGTAGAGTCAGGACGAAAAAGGGCTTAGGTGACTGGCGCGGCATACAGACGTACAAAGCGGGTTACCTCGACTTCCATATAAGTGAGTGTATTAATGGTGGCACGCCCTGGAAACACTGAAGTTTGACCCTCTCTAGAGAGGAGGTCGCAGTTTTCCTTTCATTGGGGTACCTTCTAACCCATCACTTTGGTGCTGCGATACACTTTAAAACGCATACTGCATTGTGAACTATGGTGGACTGCGATAAGGTAGGCTCTGTCGGTATCGACCTCATTCTTCCCTTCCTAGTCCATGCACCAATAGCTTTGCCAAATCTGCCGGACGAATGATAACATGACATTTAACTTGCTGGCTGGCGTGGTGTGCACTTCCGTCTATCGCGTGTCGGAAGCACATGGCGCAATAATCAAGGATTCGTGCAGACTCGGCACAATACAACCAAGACATGTTACGAGCCAGTGGCAAGGATCGACCTCTAAAGCAAGTAATAGGCGATTTTGTGCAGGACTTTGGTGGCGCCTTTTTTTACTTCCATCCAAAAAATCCATTAGTTTTATAAAGTATTTGCTTCTGGTGCTTTTGGTTGATTGTAAGATTTCAACAATATTTCAACGTACCGACAAAAAATTTATTTATTTTACGCCCTTTGTCGAAGGGAATGTTTTTAAAAAGTCATACACGGGAGAATTAATATGCAAGATAAAGCTTACATGTTTTTACAAGTTTCAGTCTACATACCACTTGTTTTTCTCCCCTATCGAAACCATTTATCACTTAACTTCTTTATGAAGGGACATTCAGATAATCAGAGGTTGCAAACCTGGGGTTGGATATGGCGGACTAGCCGTTAGAAATGTCTGATCCGGTTCCTCCTGTCTTTGTTGATAATGTCATTATGCGTATACCTCCAGTTGTTGTGCAGCAGCCTGCGGGACCCTATATCGAGCCCCAAAGCAAAAGGGGACAAGTATATCCCGTAACGTGGTCTGTGAATACCCCTCTAGCATTGCTTGTAGCTATATAAATATACATTGGTAAAGGGGGGGTGCTCACCGATCGTTCCTACGGAAATCACCCGTTCCGTTGTGCGTGAGCCTAAAGGTCTGCAAATATTTGTTATGCCAGGAGCATCAAACCATGGCCCTTGCAGTCTGGTATGCGCTGGAAGTTCCCTTATAACTGGTTCTCTGCCGGTGGATGCGCTTGGATTCCTGCTGGGTATACAGGTCGTGAGCATGGCTGCCCAGTCATCCTTCTCCTTCTGACCGCTGTTGGGGCGTTTTTGTTGGTGAGGAATCCTGATCAAGTGTACGTTGTGAACCAGAGGGTGTGGCGGTATATCTAGTTACGGGTCGGGCCGTGTCAGCCCCCTGCGCTCGCCCTCACCTCCGGTCTTCTTGACTATGTTTTGACACCGGGTTCAGATGGGAGACAGGGGAGCATGCGACAGATGCAGCGAAAGTCTACACTCGTTATAAGCCAATTCACGCGCAAGTCACCGTGCTTGTTTTAACTTTGCCGTGAAGCACACGGTAATCATCGTCGGACAATCTCACCGATGCTGGGATAAACTATCTGTAGGATATTATATGGGCTTGGTTCAGCTCGATGGACCTGGTCAACCGGCCCGACCTTCGTCGCACTATCAGTGCTTTCACGACACTGACAGAACTGTGTTTTGAAATGAAATTTACTACATCAGTGGATGCTTTCTTGCAGAGTAAGCCCATATCAACCCTTGTTCGCACACCCAAATTATTTGCTCTCACTCCTAGGTAACCCCAATCTGTAGTATTTTCTTCTCAGGCTATTTGAAACCTGTTTGTCTCCTACCGACTATCACGCTGCGTGTCAAAGCGTGCGGCTCATCTGACATTTAATTGCTTTGCGGGTTAAACGGCAGCTTGCCACTTCTTCCGAGGGGCGATTCTTGGTCATCTTCGATCTCTGTTTGCTGAAATTAATGTCTACCGCTGTTCGTCAGCAGTGAATATTTGGTTCGCCCTACCAGAAAGTCACGTCCGACCACATGAAGAGCTGGGTTAAAGTCCTGGCGGTTGGAGAGTTTCCTGTCACATGTATTAAGCCCTGTATCTGTTCGATTCGTCAGGATAGCAAACAAGTGGCTCTCGGTATCGCGTCTTCTATTGCACGTGTGATCTTACCTGAGGATGGCTGGCGCTGATATCCTGGCAGTGAGCATAATTTCACACACTATATGAACTTTATTGATTACCAGAAGACGAAGATGTGATCACTGGAACAAGAAATTTATTGGCCTGACGTTTCGGATTATAACTCCAATCCATCATCAGAGACAGTCGCAGATAAGGGTAATGGTGGCACAAGGAGTGCAGTATTTATGGCACGTGGCTGCCGTGGGACCATGTGCGCACTGTAATTAGCAGCTCTCGCAATCACCGCTGGGGGTTGTAATTGATGCGATGGTGGCATGTCAGTCTGCGTCCGAGTCGTTAATGGCCGTGATTTCGTCATCCGTGCTGGATGTTAGTGTGACGATTGCTCGGCGAATTGGCTCACTGTTACCGGGATAATTGCTCGACCGCGCCCTCTCCATGTGACTGATTCCCCTGCCCAGGGGAAATCTCAGCACGGAATATGGTAACGGGAGACCATTGCGCTTGTTGATGGATTGCGGGTCTGAGAACCATGACTCGAGCGAGAATCCATCATCAGAGACAGTCACAGATATGGATAATGGTGTACGCAACTACGGACAAAGCACCTACGCCGGGAGATTACTCCCACTACGTGGGAGATTACTCCGCACGCGAATTGCCGAGCACACAGCAGCAGTAAGACGGGAAGACGCTAGCTCTCAGGTGGCGGCTCATTCGAAGGGACCCGGCCATATTTTCAAGTTTCAAGATGCCGAAATCTTCGCAAGGGGCGAAAACCGCGTGAGCCACGACCTGCTCGAGTCATGGTTCTCAGACCCGCAATCCATCAACAAGCGCAATGGTCTCCCGTTACCATATTCCGTGCTGAGATTTCCCCTGGGCAGGGGAATCAGTCACATGGAGAGGGCGCGGTCGAGCAATTATCCCGGTAACAGTGAGCCAATTCGCCGAGCAATCGTCACACTAACATCCAGCACGGATGACGAAATCACGGCCATTAACGACTCGGACGCAGACTGACATGCCACCATCGCATCAATTACAACCCCCAGCGGTGATTGCGAGAGCTGCTAATTACAGTGCGCACATGGTCCCACGGCAGCCACGTGCCATAAATACTGCACTCCTTGTGCCACCATTACCCTTATCTGCGACTGTCTCTGATGATGGATTGGAGTTATAATCCGAAACGTCAGGCCAATAAATTTCTTGTTCCAGTGATCACATCTTCGTCTTCTGAACTGCTACCTGCAACTCTCCTGTTCGCTTCTATCAGGACTTATTGATTACCGTTGGCAGCCAGTGAGCGTGCTTCAGTATTTAGGTGGCGTTTCACCTCCCACGAAAGTGGAAAGTATGCGTCTCGGCTCCTTCTCCATGGGACACACCTGCTGCATTTGTGATCGGAGTCTGAGACGATGACGGTGCGTTTAGCGCCGTGGCTCGGAAGGCAGCCGACTGTCGCCCCAACCCAGTCCACGCAGTCTGCCCAGTTATGTGTGTTGTGTGGAGTGGCGAACTGGTGGATTGAGAGCCAGGCTGTCACGGCCCTTTCTCAAGCGATCCATGACACCCTTGTGCATGTGAGAAGAGTGTTTGTGTGTGTGTGTGTGTGTGTAAGTTATGGGTAGTGCCTCTCAGTCGACGAGTGGTTGGTTATCCAAACTTGAAGGATAGCGGTGCAGGCTAAATTCAGGGCCGCGTATTGCCCTTCTAGGTCACTAGGTCTGAAAGCGTGTGCCTTGCCAGCATCAGCAACTCATGGCCCTCGCAGCCTGATATGCGCTAGCAGTTCCCTGACGCCTGGTTCCCTGCCGCTAAATGCGCATGCGCTCTCCGTGGGTATACAAGTGATGGACATGGCTGTCCAGTAATCACTCTCGTCCTTCTGCTCCCTGTCGTGGCGTTGTTCTTAATGAAAAATCCTGATCAAGTGTATATTGCGGACCAGGGGTGTGGTGGCGCGCCGAGGTCCGGCCGTGTCAGCCACCTGCACCCTCCCCGCCTCCGGTTTTTTTGACTCTATCATGACAGCGAGTCCAGATGGGGAGTGGGGAAGAGGGAGTGCGGTGGATGCTGCGCAAGTCTGCTTTCACTAAAAACTGATTCACGCGCGAGTCACCGTGCCTGCTGCACCTTGGTGTGTAACAGGCGGTGGACATCGTCGAAATCGATGGTCGACCTGTCGTGTGTGTGCGTGTGTGTCCAACACAAGACAAAACACTTTCTCTCCTCCTCCTCCTCCTCCTCCTTCTCCTCCTCCTCTTCCTCCTCCTTCTCCTCTTCCTTCTCCTCCTCCTCCTCCTCCTCCTCCTCCTCGTCTCCCTCGCCGCCCCATCCCACAGACTGGTGGAGTGAGTCGTTCACAGTGGCAGCCTGGAGTGTTCGTCCCCTCTTCGACAATCCGAGGAGCAACCGACCGGAACGCAAGAGGTCGCTAATGACTCGGGAACTAGCACTGAGCGAAACCCGGTTGTCCGAACAAGATCAACCGGAGGAGATGGGTGCCGGCTGCACCATCTTCTGCAACGGTTGCCCCAAGGCAGAGCGATGGGACGCGGGTGTCACCTTTGTCATCCGGGACGACATCTTGGAACGACTGCCCTGTCTACCTCAGGGAATCAACAACAGCCTGGTGAGCCTCCGCCACCCTCTCCAGGGATGCAACTTCAGCACCATCGTCAGCGTCTACGCTCCCCCGATGACCAGCCCTGACGTTGCAAACAAATTCTACGAGGAGGTGCACAGTCTCCTGGCGACTGTGCCGAAGGCGGGCAAGTTTATTGTCCTTGTCCAACGGCCGCGGCAGCACAGACCATGCTGACTGGAGAGGAGTGCTGGGTGCTCTTAGTCTCAGCGGCTCTACTGGCAATGGCCTACTCCTCCTACGAACCTGCACAGAACACCACGTCATTCTGACCAACACCTTCTTCCGCCTTCTGATGCGAGAGAAGGCCAACTGGATGCATTCTCGGTCTCGACACTAGCACCTGCTGAACTTTGTTCTCGTCCGGAGGCGAGACCAGCGGGACACACTGGTGACAAAGGCAATTTCGGGTGCCGACGGTGCCGTATCGTCATTTCTAAAATGCGGATTATTCTACACCTTCAGAGGAGACCTCAAGGTAAGCCGCCTCCAGGTAAGTGAATATTGCTTTATTGTCTTCGCCTGCCCACCACCTCCATTTGAGTAATGAGCTAGCGCAGCGGGTAGCCAACATTCCAGTCGTTGCCGTCGCTAAGGAAAACGCCTTCGTGGAGAATCGATGGTGCCAACTACGGGGCACAGCCCACTCAGCGGCGCTGACTGTCCTCGGTAACGCACGTCGCCCACATCAGGACTGAATCGACTAAAATGACGCGGCCATCAGTAACCTGCTTGCCGAGGGGAACCGACTACACAAAGCCTAGGCCAATCGCCCCATCAACGATATCAAAGCGGCCTTCTACCAATGTAACCACCTAACGCAACAACGGCTACGGGAGATACAAGACGGTTGGACAGCTCGCAAGGCTGTGGAGATTCAGGGTTACGCTGATCGCGACGAATGAAAGAACTTCTTCTCCGAAATCAAAGCTGTCTACGGTCCCACAGCCAAAACAAATGCTCCTCTTCTCAGCGCCAACAAGAGTACCCTACTAACCTAGAAGACACAACTTCAGCGATGGGGCAAGCACTTCAGTGGCGTGCTTAATCGTCCATCCATCATCTCCGACGCCGTCATTGCCCGTCTGCCGCAAGTGGAAACCAACGCCGACCGCGACCTCTCGTCCTCTCTCCACGAAACCATCACGGTGGCCTTCGGCTAGTTCGCAGTTGGTATCTAGGCCCCGTATTTCATGTGAGTGGGGGGGTTTATTTACTGGAGCTATTTTGTGGAGCTCCATAATCACATCTGACCCATTTGACTTCCGTTTTCGGCTTGAGGTTTGGGTTAGGGTACCGGTTAATGGTTTCCGATTTTGGATTAGGGTTATGCCTTTAGGCTTCGGTTTTCGGGTATCGGTTAGGGTTTGAGCGTACGAACAGGTTTCAGTATTACGGTAAGGTTTTTCAGTTACGGCTATGTCTAATGGCTACGGTCATGTTAACGATTTCGGTTAGGGTCAGGGTTGCCGCTAGGGATAACGGCTAACGTTTAAGGTTGAGGTTACGGTTAGGATGAAGGTTAGGATTATGGTTAGGGTTAGGGTCGTCGCTCGCTTCCACATTCCTGGCTACCAACTGCGATCTAGCCTAGCCTTCAACTCATGAATCAACTGTCGACGCTCTTCCAGGAGACGGGCATCAAGAAGAAGTCCCGCAGGATTTAAAGGACGCCACAAACGTCCATCACCATAAACGGAAATGTGGTCGTCAGTTCTGCGACAGCCATCGAGGTACCACCTTGCTAAACATCGCCAGAAAGATCTCCTCTCGTATGCTTCTTAACCACCTGAACAACCATCTGGATCAGGGTCGCATGCCGGAAGGCCAGTGCAAATTTCGCCACCATCGTAGAACCCCCGACATGATCTTTACCGCCTGACAACGGTAAAAGAAGTGTCATTAGATGCGGACCCACCGCTGCTCTACTTTCGTGGATCTGACGAAAGTCCTTGACACGGTGAATCGGGAACGATTGTGGAAAATCATGCAGAAGTTCGGTTGTCCTGAGCGATCCACCCAGATGGTGCAATAGCTTCACGATGGCATGATAACTCGAGTCATAGACAACGGATTTGTTTCAGAGGCATTTGCAGTGACCGACGGAGTGAAGAAGGGCTGCGTCCTCGCGCCTACTCCTGTCAGTCTCATTTTCTCTGTCATGCTAATGGAGGCCCTGGGATCCGCATCGCCTATAGAACGGACGGTCGCCTGCTCAACCACCGGTGGATGCACTTCCAGTCGCGTGTTTCCACCACTGCCGTCCATGAACTTCTCTTCGCCGACGACTGCACCCCAATGCAACTACTGAAGGAGAGATGCAAAGAAGCATTGATATCTTCGCTGCCGCTTGTGACAACTTCAACCTGCTTATCAACACAGAGAAGACGGTGGCCATGCATCAAGCGTCACCCGCCATTGCTTACAACACACCCCAAATCAACGTGAACGGTGCCCAACTGCAAGTAGTGGACAACTTCACGTATCTGGGCAGCACCCTCTACTGCACCATCAAGATTGACGATGAAGTAGCCTGCTGGATTTCAAAGGCCGGTCAGGCCTTCGGCCGCCTGCGAAACAGCGTCTGGAACCGTTACGGTCTCCATCTCAAGACCAAACTGAAGATGTACAAGGCAGTCATTCTGTTGACGCCGCCATATGGGCGGAGACTTGGACGGTGTACAAGAAGCGGACGCGTAGACTGAATAACTTCCACCTCAGCTGTCTTCGACGGATATTGAAGCTGAGGTAGTAGGACCGGATCCCGGACACAGATGTACTGGAATGGGCGGGAATCCTCAGCATCTACGTCATGCTGAGACAACTGAAACTGCGCTGAACCGGCCAGCCCGTGCGAATGGACGACGAGCTGCTACCCAAATGGTTATTCTAAGGAGATGTCACCAGGGGTTCCCGGCGGCAAGGAGGCCATGTCCTTCGCTATAAGAGCACTCTGAAGACTTCCGTGAAGCGTCTTCAGATCAACTCTGCCAACTGGGAAGGTCTCATCTGAGACTGACGGGCCTAAAGGAGGATAGTGAAGACAGGCGCGGCGATCTACGAAGCCAACCGCATCACCGCCGTTAAAGTCAAACACAAGACCAGCAAATCTCAACTACGCCTAGTCCGCAAATCCGACGCTCCATCGCTCCCGACCTGCCCACGCTGTCAGCGGACGTTCTGGGTATCAGTCGGTCTTGTAGGGCATCCTCATAGCAACTGCTGCACGCGGACTACATCAGCTACTATCTCCTCGTCCTGGCTCTGCCTCATCCTTCACGCCGACAATGAACAGCCACCGCACTCCCAAGCCCCCACTATCTTCATCACCCTCCTCCTAGTTCTCTTCCTTCTACTTCTTCTTCTTCTTCTTCTTCTTCTTCTTCTTCGTTGCCTTAACATCCACTCGGCCCCTCCCGTACCCACCGCCATCGCACATATTCCGGACACACCAACAAGCATGAACCTCCCCACCGTCAACATTAGCGGTGTGTACTCGATCCATACCTGTCAGCATTGCGACCGTACATTCACTCACCTCATTGGCCTCTTCGTTCACAGACATATCCATGAAAACGTACTTGACCGTAGTCTTGACGCACCTAGCACTTTTTGCACATCCACCATGTCTATCTCAAACGACACCCCACCGACCAGCACGCCAAACACCATCAGTTCCATCAAACTAAGCACATCCTGTGCCCCCACCTTGCCTTACACAACGCCCACATCGTCGACACACAGCGTGTCTACCATCAACAGCTCCACCATCGACACCATCCCCAAAACCGACACTGGCACCGCCGACTTTACCCATCCCCACTGTCTCCGTACATTCGCCTCACATATTGGCCTGGTCGGTCAATTGCAAATCCATCGCACACAGACTGGCGAACCAGTGCCTGGAGCATCAACATACGTTCGCCGCATCTGCCCAACTGCCCTCACTGCGCCGCACATACACTCTCCGTAGGAGCCTATAAGGCTACATTTGCATTCACGGAAACCTGGGGTAGACAACTGCCGGCTACACCACACCAGCACATCTTTCCCTATCTACATCACACAACATCATCACCCACCAACAGCATCCAAATGCAAACTGCCACGCAAGTGGGAAGGACGCGTCTCGGCTCCGTCTCCATGCGGCTACTCAGCTGCTGGTGTGACCCGAGTCGGAGACCATCACGGTTCTTCAAGCGCCATGGCTTGGAAGGCTGTTGACTGACGCCCCTACTTAGTTCACACAATCTGTCCATTTGTGTCTGGTTGTGTGGAATGGCATACTGGTGGGCTGAGAGCCAGACTGAAACGACTACTTCTTAACGTGACCGACGACACTCACGCATGCGAGATGTACGCTGCTCAACACCCCCTTGTTTATAATCCCGGCGCTTGTGTTTGGAGGGGGCCAGGTCGTTCATGTGGCGTGCGCAGTTATGACGGCCACCGCGTCCACTCCCCACACTTGTCAACCGATCGGCTCGGACAATGGCTGAGGCTTGGGGATGGGAAGGCAGACTAAGGTCGATGACTCAACGCATTATACCCACTAATAAAAAATCTGATACTTGAAGCTATCAAGGTGCGCTGAAAACCGTGGATTGGGAACTTGCCAACTGACGGGATAACTTGGACTTCGCAGTCGGCCTGGTCTTGTGTTCGTGTGGAGTGGCGGGCTGGTGATGTAAGCGTCAGTCTGCAATGGTTGCTTCTTTATGTGGTCTTTAGGGCACTTCCACCCTGTGGGATCCGAGCCATGTGTGGCGGCATGCCTAGGTGCGGCTTCGTCCGCGCCAGCTTCGTTTGTTTTGGTTGATTGAAGTCTTGGTCATTTGTTATGTAGACCAGATGCGGGTTCAACCGTACCATGCTCCTGCGCCCTCCCCCCGCCTCCGGTCTTCTTGATTCTGTCTTGGCACTGGGTCCAGGTGGGGATGAGAAGAGAGTGCGTAGATGCAGCGGAAGTCTGCATTCACTATAAACTAAATCATGCGCAAGACACTCTCCCTGCTCCGCCATGCTATGGAGCACACGGCGGACATCGGTGACAACGACAGTCGCACCATCGCGCGTAAATAGCGCTTAAGCGTAACCTATACATACTTAGTTGAATGAGTAATCATGTCACTGTCTGCACTCTTCTCATAATTGCTATTTTTCAAAATCCGCACACACTAACCTTCCGCGTTAGATGTTTACTGAAGAAGCCGTTTCATTTAGAAGAGCGAAGTAAGTCAGAAAGTTGTGTTTAGTTTCTAGGAGGTGTGGCCGAATCTACTTTACAGGTTAAAAATCAAGCAAAGAGTGCAGTGTCTGCGTAGTGATCTTCTGCGGAATTGATAGATGCAGATATGTGAAAATTTGCTCATCTACCTGCCAGTGCGTTTATGTGTTCCCTCGATTTCGTCACTTAAACTCGTGTACTTCTAAGCAGCAGTAAGGAATTAGACATTGTGTGACTGAATACGGTCGTGACATCGAACCGAAAATTGTCTAATGCTTTATGCTCCCGCGGCGTACTGTAATTCTCAGCTCTGTTTCGCTCTCGTCGGGTATGTTGCGGGCCTCTGAGATAGTTTTATCTAAAAATGACCTCGTGCAGTTTTGGGAAAGTTCTTGAAAACTTATGCACATTAACTAAGTTCAGCCACATCAGTGTCCCGCTGTCAACCTATACCTTTACCAAGTACATGTAATGGTTGCGTGATGCGAGGCACAAAGGAAGAAACTGGGAGTAAGAGAAAGACTAAAGATAATTCAGTGGCTGTCTTTAATTCATATGCATTTATGCAATGTCATTCATTTGCGCGTAATATACTTTCCACTGTTACTTCAACCATGACTTACTTGTATGCGTTGACCACGTGAAGCATGTTGTTAATGTTCGGACTTTTTATCCCCGGAATAATTTTACCTGACATGTCAGACAGTCCCCGCGCGAGAAACCCAGCAGGAAGTCTACAATCATAGTCGCACACGAAGCATTGTTTTCTGGACCACATCAAATATAGGGTATCTCGAAAGGGTTTAGCTGAGGATTCACACAAAAATAATTTACTACTTTCATTAGAAAACTATCATAATTTGCGCGAATGTGTAAAATAGGAAACGCTATTGCGACGTAACAGTTGTTATTTATTCCGCTTATTATTTTGATCAGCTAATGAATATATTTAAAAATTGACCAATATTTGATTAGAGACTAGTCTTGAGTAAGTTACTTTGGAAGCCACACATCTGGCAGCATTTTGATACTACAGTTGATAGGTTAACTCGTGAAATGTCAACCAAAATTCCGATATGCGTTTTCGTTTCGAAAAGATTAGTTAAGTAGGGTTTTAAAACTATTCATCATGCAGCATAATTCTATAATAATTCAGTTATCTCAGGATGCCGGTTATCAAACGAATTTCTTTTTCGGCCGCATACAAACACGATACTCTGTACAAAATGACTACTTAATTAGCATGCATTTTTCTCATTGATTTTCGATGCCCTTAGAGATTTAATCATATTTCATGAAAAAAATGAATGAAAATACTCATTCTCTTGCCTATTCGGTAGAAAATTACATCTTATTCCATTTGCATACTTAAAAGAAGGGTATAATACGGTTTTTAAAAGTTAAACGGTCCGCATACGTGTGCCACACACGACATGGTTTGCCCACCATGGAAGAAGTTTTCACAGATACAGTAGACAGCTTATGACACACCGAAATACGAATGATATGTGAGCCATTATAGCCTGAATTCATGTCTTGAGAGGACTGAGGTATCCCGTAAATTGAAAACTTTCCAAATCACGGTTTTGAGAACGTTGAGAGATTCACATACGTTAGTGTGGACTGCGCTGAAGTGCTGTTGGGGTGAAGTCTCCAAAGTTAATCTAACTCCTTCCTCCCTCTCCCATGGATCAGGTGACTGACCGAGTCAGCTAACCATCTGGATTAGGATGCAGCGGCTGGCAGGGCTGCAAAAACATGCCAACTTGTGCCCCACACGACCTGTGCGAGCACAGGTCGCGCCATGGAAGACGCTTTCGCTCACATGAGGGGTGTTCATCTGTGCTTGTGATGAGTTCTGCGAGGCAGGTTTATGTATGGTGTATGGGCTGCTCTGACGAGGCGAGGTTATGTTTCTGATCTGCTGTGTTTTGCCGCAGATTTTCCTAAAAACGTATGTGGGCCCAAAGATCCGCGCGGTTTTTCAACGTCCCGAAACATTGTAGGCAGATGATATACGTGTGGCGGGTGTATGTGGGGGCTTAAGTCGCGGATTTCTCGGCCTCAATGCGTTATATTCTCAAGGGACCGAGCAGGCCAATGCGAGATTTGAAAACGCAACCACTATGCGAAGCGATTGTTGTTGAGTTCGAATTTTTGGTGCGAGGAGAGATGTTGTTGGTCGTGTAGGTTGTAGCGGGTGGCTGGGTTTTTAATGTGTTCCTATCCGTGGTGGTGGTGGTGGTGGTGGTGGTGGTGGTGGTGGTGGTGGTGATTATCGTCGTCGCCGCGGGAATTGTGGTATTGACATTGCGGGTGCGGCGGGCGGCAGAGATTGCGTAGCGCCAGTTGAAGTCGTCGATTTGCGTGTCGTGAGGTTTGCGGTAGAGGGTGACGGTGGAGGCGTTTTCGGATGCGGTAGGAAGAGGTGGTTTCCTGTTATTGCATTTGTAAGGAAACTTTTGTGCGTAAACTCAGCGGAATCTAAGTGCCTTATTACAGGATATGAGAGTGACTACGCACAAGCATACTTGAAGAAGTAAGTAAGCCAATGCGTACGCATGTACCAACAGAAACCTTTTGGATATACAGTGAGTGACCTATCTCATGAAATGTTGGCTGAAATTTTTGAAATGCGTTTTCAATTAGGAAGGATTACTTCGTCGCGGTTGTCATACTGACTATCTTGCGGCATACTCTTATAACATTTCGGACTTGGCAGGATGTTGGCTTTTAAATGCACATCTTTTCAATCTCCCATAGAAAGCGTACTCGGTAAAAAATGACTACTTAAGTAGCATGCATTTTTCCCATTGATTTCCGATGGTCTTGGAAATTCAAATATATTTTATAGAAAGCATGAATAAAAATATGCTTTCTTTTAGCATATCAATAGAGAATCACGTCATCTTTATATTTTTTTACTTAAGGAAAAAGTACAATAAGGTTTTAAAAAAGTTTTCTAATTTCCGAATAATTTGGAGCCTGATCATTCGTTGCATTAGCGCTTAGTAATTTCAGTTTGCAAGGTGCATGCGTTCCGCGTAAAGAAAATCACATATATTTCTAAACCGTTAAAAAGATACCGTACAGAGTTCATTAAATTTTTGCAATGGATGCGGACCAGGTTGTTCATTTCATGAGGAGCAGTGGTAAACGTCCAGGTACGATGCTATGTGAATTGACATTTCGCGCTCTTAAAAAGTATCATAATTAGAAACTTTTTTAAAACCTAATTATATTTCTTCCTTAAGTAGAGAATATAAAGAAGACGTGATTCTCTATTGATTGATTAAAAGAAAGCCTATTTTTATCTATGCTTTCTATAAAAAACATATTGGAATTTGCAAGACCATCGAAAATCAATGGGAAAAATGCATGCTACTTAAGTAGTCATTTTTTACCGAGTACGCTTTCTATAGGATATTGAAAAGAAGTACATTTAAAAGCCGACATCCTGCCAAGTCCGAAATGTTATAAGAGTATGCTTTAGGATAATCAGTATTACAACCGCGACTAAGTAATCCCTCCTAATTGAAAACTCATTTCAGAATGTCAGCCAACATTTCATGAGATAGGTCACTCACTGTATCATGGAAGGTGAGTCTTTGTGTCCTAACCGATTCAAAGTAAATCAAAACGCCGTTAACGACCGTTATAGCAGGCGTTGTATGGTGAGTACCGACATGGATAAGTAGGTTAAGCTAGTCTTTTTAAAGAGGTGAATAAGGCATAGCGTACATGTCCGACAACAGGCATCGCCTGGAAATGTTGTGGGAGCTGAGCGGTTGTGCTCCAAATGAGATAAAGTAAACCAAAACACAGTCGACGATCTTTACAGCACGCGATATACGGTGAGTAACGACATGACACAAGAATGCCTAGTCACCCTTTTGAGAGAAACGGATTACGGAGACGAGGGGAACAAAATCCGAAGGCTGACTCATGCCAGATAATGTATCACCAAAAATTCCCATTGCAACGACTCCGTTTACGTGGTTATATCAGTGTGCTAGGAAAAACTCAAAGGGTGACTTTCTGTAACTATAAGTTTATAGACTAAACAGGACTTACTAAAGCAAACATAATAATCGGTTATACATACTAAACCTAGTGGGGTTGCACAGCGTGTCCTTACCTAACGTTCAACGGTAAGAACGCCTCTATGATCTTGAAAATGACGTAGAGCGGTGAAGTATGCCCACGTGTGGTTCGCAAACGAAAAACGTTGAGACACATGGGTGCTGAGGTTTTTGCAGCCAACCTGTCCCTAAACTGAGGTCTTCTAAAGACTTAGTATAGGAAGACGACTGGACGTAAACTCATGTCGACTTTCGCAGGAAAATGCCTGTCGTCTTTAGATCAAGTCAGCCAAAATGCTTTACCTGAGAAGACTGCAATTAACATAAGAAGCCGCACGCATTTATTAAGTTTCCAATGCTCAGTGTCACTCGCACTGCATTACGGATTTCGAACATCCTCCTTCAATCATTTTTTCAGCTCTACACAATCGCATTATTTAGTATACTGTTTGCAAACGAAATATTGTTGCACGTAGCGAAACTGAAAGGTATTTTTTGCCTGTTGTGCGGAGGTGGAAACAAAATCATGGAAAGCGCGCTACGCACACAATGGTCTTTCAACAAATGGTGCCCATTCCGCATTTGTAGTCTGTGGATAAATAATCGTTAGGCGACTCTAGCCCGTGAATCCAGCGAGGCCTACGTAGTTTAATAATTCATAAAGCTACATTAGGAAGCGGTATTTATTTAAAAGCTCTAAAAGAAGTGACTGAAGATTATTTTTGCTACCACTAATCGTATTTCACGAAAGGTGGCAAGTAAATAAGATTCACTTTTTCGACAATACAAGCAAGTAGAAGAGAGAAAGTCTGGCATTTGCTGACTACGCATGTAGGCTCATAAAGCCTGTCTTTTACAGGTTTGCGAAGAAGCTTGCCATTTTGGCGGACGTGCCAAGTTAGTAAAATGTGAAACTTCCTCCGAAAGAGAAGTTGCCTCCAGAGACTGGCCTGGGGATCGCCGTCGTCAAACTATATACCGTATGAAAATAGCATGCCGGCATTTCTTTGACTGTTCCCCTGAGATAGAAAATGGCCTGTTGCAAACAGGACCTGGTTTATGCTGCATGAGTTGAATGAATCAGCAGGAAATGCCCTCACTCGTTAACAGTAACGTTCACTTGGGCTTTTCTGTGCACGGACAATATCCGAGACGGCGACTATGCCAATTCATTCAGAGAAGACAATTGATTTCTCTCTTGCCAGTTTTGCAACTGTTCAGCTGTCTTGATCAGAGGCGAAAGATGAGTTGGGCTATTTATCTCCGTTTCCTTCGAACCTGCATGATGACCAAAGTCCAGGGATAAAACATGCTAACGTTCGAAAACCTGATCCGTTTAATTAAGTTTTCCGTATCATTTTTCAGGAATCATAGCTGTTTACGTCTCTTAGCAATCCGTCGCGTTCAAAACTCCAAGAAGGAGGAATATTTTCTTTGGAAACTGAGTACTTATATTTGGGAGCAACTTTTACTGTCTTTTTTAGTTCTCTTAGTATATGGCTTTCGTTACGCTCAAGCAGCTCCGATTCCTTTCGGTGGTTACATACACTGCAGTGCGCTCACAGTAAGCAGGCCTACTGTGCTAGTCAGATGGTCAAAATGAAATGAACACGCTTGCAATCTTCCGACATTTGTATTTACTGTCATGATTCGGCTCTAACTCAATTGTTTTGCTATGCATTAGAATAATTGGGTTTCCCCAACAAGTGTAAACTGAATGCTTTTTGACAAAAGAGTCGGAAAACACTGATTGTTTGTTAGCATGCTTTTTTAACTCTGCTGTAACACTGTTGCATGTCGTGCATTCGGCGTTTCGGTTTCCCATTAACTATTCGCTTATGCCATACCAAGGGCCTGAATCAGTTCTGTCTTGCAGATAGTATCAAGAGCTTTCAATGCATTTTTGGCTTCATCCGTTTAAAAAGGGACCCCTAGGAAGGAAATAAATAGCACTGTCCTAAAACAACGCATGGTTTTCTCTTCTTATCTACTGAGGAATATATTTATTGACGGAAGGCTCTTTTCACCTGGTCTCATATATGACATATCAGCAAGGATGACAAGACATTCTGTGTCCATCAACTCAGTGTCTACTAAAGCATAAGCTGATCCAGGTAAATTCTAAAATTCTAGCTCTCTGCCAACCACTCTTAAGGAAAGTCTTCAAAATCGCAGGAGAGTATAGAAATCTTGAAAATCTTCTCAATTTAAGGCTTGTCAACTGTCATGCAATGTGTGTTCTTTGTGTACTTTTCGAAACCTGAGTGCACATTGTAACAGCGCAGCCATCCATGGACGAATCATGATACATCAAGAAATTCCCCCAAGTTGAGGTGGGGAAAAACCGCCAACGAAATCCTAGGACTACAATAAAGTTTTCACCATACTTAGACGTCAAAGCATACTTACAAACCTAACTATCTTGCTGCATGACAGCAACAACTTACACAAGAACTTGTTGGCGAGCACACGTTTGCCTTCGATAGGTCCTCGTCACACCCCACCTGTGTTTTAAAATGAACTTTAGTTGATTTCCCTAATCACTGGCATGTTTAAACTGACGTCATTTCCATATAAATACACTGGCCTGACGAACATTTATCTAAATCAAACGTATACATGCCAACCAGTTTTCTGAATGTTGTCATGGTAATTTCCCCATTTCTTGATTCAATGTTGTTATATATTTGGGACAGGAACCGGTAGTAAGTGTTTTCTTGCAAGAAAATCGTTGAGGTTGCGTTCAGAAATCCCCAGAAGGAAGATGAATGTTCGCGAATGTGGTTTGCTTAGGGCGGCAAACCGAATTTGAGAATGACTCGTTTATGCTATTACTGGTAGGCTTAAGGCACGCCTCAAGGTACCCTCAGACAGCATCTGGTGGAACTCAGTGGACAGCTTCTATCAGACTTTGACCCATAGCTGAGAAACAGACAGAATAATCTCTTCATCATGTGCTGCTCCATTTTTAGCTTTCTGCGCCACGACGCCTAATGGTCTGGCTATATATGCAATAGTTATTCCTAATTATAGTTGTGGTTGACCTGGGTGTTGGCAGCCATCGAGTACATGGCAGTCGAGGAGTTTAGGCGAAAATAGATTTTTGACTATGAGCAGTTTATAATTACTGCAGCTAGCAACGACAGAAAACTGGACAATGAGGTACAGATGTCCGGACAGTTTAAGAATCCACCAAATTTCTTGTTAGCTCGCCATTTAACAAGGGCATTTTCTCAGAGCAAAAAATATTCCTCATAAGCTGAAATATAACTATCATTATTAACATTTCGGTCTCAACTTACTGGTCTCAAACCTCGGCACCACTTTTTAGAGTGAACTCATAGCCCAAGATTGTCTGGAGGAAATTTGTCTACGCGAGAAGAAAGTATCAAGATATGTTACTGGGAAAAGGAAAGGACAGAAGAATTGCTATTTCTGGCTTAATAGCCGCCGTCAGCTGGAGATAGACCAGCCGCAGGTCGAACCAAATACCAAACTGGGCCCACCGGTTTGCCGGAAAGTACGATTTATCGATAATTCGGCAAGATGTGGTTTGGTTGCCACACCTGATGGACAAAATACTGTTGGGGTTGGTGTTAAGGGTAAGCAGTTATGGTTAGGGGTTATAGTTAGGTTTAGGGGTTGTGAGTTAGGATGACGGGTTAGGGGTCAGCACAACTGATTCTCAACCATTCAAAGTACAACTACGCAATCCCAATAGCTTTTTACTCGGATACAGCTACTTGACCTCGTCGCCTGTGAGCTCCCCGGCTCCATCTGTAAAAACCCTATTACTACCGGTCCCGTATTAGAGGTGACTGGGACATGTTTACTTCAGGTGGGGCTACCAAACTACATCCGACCGATAATTCTAGGCGTCACGCTACAAGCTGACGGTTTTAGAACCTGTAAGTCCGATTTAAAGGGAAATGCCCCTCGCTATCTTGCAACTAAGACTGATAGGTGCACGCCAGTATCATGTGACAGAGAGAGAATTCACACCAAAACTATCACAACTTCATTCAAAACCCCATTCGTTTTACAATAAAATTGGAACTTGGGCATGAGATAACTGCGCATTTTTGTTTTCCCGATGTAGCACACCGAACGTCCTCTAGAAGTAATCTTAAGAATGCCCCGTGGAACCCTATAATGTGCACGTACGGCCTGATATTATACCGACATTTTTTCATACACTCATGTTTCATTCATAGACTGAATGTTAAAGCCATCATAGCCTGTCAAGTGAAATTTTGTATCTGGCAAAATAAAGGAGGAAATAAGTGAACAGCAAAGAATAACCAAAACTGGTATCGGTTCGTAGTGTTCAAAGCGCAATACGCTTATCGCAAATAACTGGAAGAACGTCTTCACTTTCCTTTCCGGTGATCAGAATTACTGCCGTTACTGCGTCAGTTAGCATAACAATGGCAATCCCTCAAACATTAGTTTAATACAAACTAAGAGTGAGCAACGAGGTCTCCTAAAAGGGTTTGCATTAGTTTCCCTGGCATTTTCCTTCTTCTCTACCATTCTAGAAGTGCTCTGCTCGGAAGAGTTTGACACTGCTTGATCTCTTGAGTGGAAATGTCAAAGGAATTAAATACTTCATAGACGCACCTGTGCAGAAACTGACCAGGGGATGAAAATTTAGAATACGGCTGGCAGGTGCACGCCATTTTTCTTTAATGGGACGATTTTTACCTCATAAAGATTACTTTAAACTTTCTGATGACCTTGGGGTTTGCTGAGTCTCAAGATGTCCTTGCAATATTGATAAACACATAATGGATTCTAGAGTTTTCAACAAATCTTCCAAAATAATGAACCATAACTCGTTTAATTAATTAATGGGAGTTCTATTTTCGCAAATGGCTCTTCGGGGGACATTTTCAGGTTCGCCGAATTATGCTAATGAACTTCTGAGTACGATCATAACAAAGGTCTGAATTTGAGGTACTCATGGTGTCCAAGGGGAATTATCGGATGAATGCCCACGCACTGGGCGAAAATCGAAACTCTTTGTCCAGTAATTCACTTCCCATAAGGACCCAAAAAATTACGGCAGCGTTGGACCGCGATAATGGTTATCAATCCCTTACTGTTTATTAAAACGGACATGTGCGTAGATTTACAGAACAGAAGCCAGAGAAGAACTTTCATGAATGGAAGCGAATATGTGACTCTCAGGTTCTTGTTGTAAAGAAGATGAAGGCGCGATCACTGGGACAGTTGGTCTCATACATGAAGCCATCACCGAAGACTGTGAGAGTGCGGGGTCAAATGAGCAGTTTTGTAGTCAAACGAAGGAGCTGGGATAGGAGGGCAGGGGGTGGTGTTTGCGACAAGGCCGACTCCATGCCGCCTCACGCGGTGCGACTGCGTGCACCCTTGGCTGGGAATTGGTCTCGCCTCTTGGCCGCGGGAACGGATTGAGTGATGGCAGGCGGGTATATCAACGTGTCTGTTGGTGGAGTTGGTGTCAGACATCCAGTCTCTGATGGTGGCCTCCTGTTTGGGCAGGAAGCTCAGACTAATGTACGCACTGTCTCAGTGATCGTTAGTTCATCTTCTTTCCAAGAGCTTTTACATTTATGATTAACGAGCTTATTCAATGTAAGCCAGGAAACGAATCCCAGGAAGCAGTCTTGAAAAAGCAGACACGACCGCTGGGACAAGAGATTTGTTAGCCTGACGTTTCGGCATGAACCTCCCCTACCTGATTTTGTCCCTGATGATGGGTTCGATCAGGAATCCGAAACGTCAGGCTAATAAAGCTCTTGTCTCAACGATCGTGTCTCCTTCTTCAATGCGCTTATTCACATTTTGCCCACCTACTTTATGCGGAATCTGAAAGCAAGTGACGATCTGACGATTTATCTGCTAAGCCTTCATCATTTAGATGAATATCTCCTACTAGAAATTCATGCTCATTTACAGGCGCGATCCGAGTTTCATATTAACAAAGTAAATTGTATGCTTAAAATGCATGGTTGACTTCCGCCGGAATGCATACCTATACGTTGACAAAATGATTTTCGAGAATGATACCACTGAGTAGATGGCCATTTATAACACCCGCTAGGCCAGTGTGCAAAACGTACATAGTCCAAAGTATTCCTGACGGACAATCCGAACTTCTGTTACTGGGTGTTACATGTTAAGACATGGGCTTGGAATCTTGTGGTTCTCTATTAACGAAAACAGTACAAAAATTCGAAATGAGCTTTGGCAAAAAGTCCATTTTCATTAACGCAAATGCGTATGGAGGTTCTCAGTATTGCGCAGGCAGAGTGGGAACGACGAGTTTGACTAGCCTTCTCACGGGACACATAAACCCCGTCCGTAGCTCATATGTTCATTCTTCATGCAAATGTATTTGCTGATATGAGGAGTTGCGGAAAATATGTGTTTTTCCTGACTTTTCAAAAACATATTCCCCGAAATCGGTTTTTATGATAAGCGATTAAGTTTAAGTAATAATAGGCTATTAAGCCACTTCATAAATTAAAGAACGACTGATAAAATTGCTCGATTGGAATATGGAAGCCTGAGGTATCTTTCATTTCCCATTATGTGCCATGCAACTGTAATGGCTGTCAAAAATAAACACGCTATTGCCTAGCCATAGGTACGAAAAACTGATAACCTGGAGATCCGACGAAGTGCGAACACAGTGTACATTTAGAAAAAGCCGGCCTTAGACAAGCGTATATTCCCAATCAATCATTGTTAGGTTTTGTACATTACAAGTGGATAAGGGTTACAGTGGTGGTGGTGGTGCTGGTGCTGGTGGTGGTGGTGGTGATGGTGGTGGTGGTGGTGGTGTTGTTAGAAAAGCCAGTTGTTGAGAGAGGAAACGAAAAACTTTGTCGACTTTATCCCACTACAGCGTGACTGGCTGAAAGATGGCGGAGTTTTACTTTTTGTGGCAGGTCCACCCCAAGCGCAAATCTGGCCCACCTTGTGGACACCATCCATCGACTGGACGTCAAAGAGGTTTTTCGCGTGATGTATGGGGTATCGCCAAACCGACCGAAGCTGCCGCCTCAGTGCATACATCTAACCACGAGAGCAGTTGTCGTACGCCCGAACAAGCCCGTCCTGAGAGCGTAGAAGGTTTGTATTTGAAACTTATTTTTGCCGGTGCTAAAACGCAAACCCTAAACACCGTCGAGCGCGCCGACAGACATCCTGTCATGACGGTTGACGGCCCGCGCCGCTCACTCACTCCCGTCTTGCCTACGTGAAGCTGTTGGCCAGACTGCTCCACCACAGGGAACTTGGCGGTATTCATTCATACGGCAGAGTGAACGAACACCGCAAAGCTCCCCTGCCTCTCCCCTACCACTGGTATTCAGATCTACAATTAAGAACTTTGGCAGGATTAGTGGACGTTGAAATTCCGGTGTGCTGGCGCGAAGTGTTTGTTTTTGAATACCCTTTCATTCGCTATAGGAAATTCGGCTAGATCGCAGCTGGCAGCCAGGCCCCGTATTACAGGTGGCTGGGGTTTGCTTACGAGGGGTTTTTTGTGGGGCTACATAATCACATCTGACCCATTTGTGTTCCGTTTTACGTTTGCGGTTAGGATTAGGGTACCGGTTAATGGTTTCCGATTTCCGGGTCAGGGTTATGCCTTTAGGCTCAGGTTTTTGGCTTACGCTTAGGGTTTCAGTTTACGATTAGGTTTCAGCATTATGGTTAGGTTTTACAGTTAGGGATATGTCTAAGGGCTACGGTTAAGTTTACGATTTCAGTTAGAATTAAGGTTAAGGTTGCCGTCCGCTTCCCTATCCTGGCTACCAACTGCAATCTAGCCGGAAATTCTTGTCTACCGTGATGCATCATGAAAAACTGACCACTGGAGAGTGAGTATTTTGCTCAATGTTCGCCTTAAAAGAGCGAATGGAGGGGTATAGTTGGAATCACTGAACCTTTTGAGCTAAGTGCCCATGAGAACACTGCCCTCATAGGC